>JANBXA010000367.1:6927500-6935000 GCA_030556225.1 Cricetiscus sungorus | reverse complement strand
TCAGATGTCACCTCCCCAGATAATATTCCAGACTCATCCTGAAAGGAGGGATAGTCCCCATCACCCTGGAGGCTCTTGCCACATTTAATTTTCCAGACGGAGACAACACTTTTTGCTGTATCTCGGCATCGGTAGCACGTGCATTTCTCCCTAATACTATGCAAACGGTCCTTTAGGATAGAGCCTTCGCTAGCGTGCTCACACTGCCCGCCCAGAACAGCGCTCAGTAACCATGCGTTGAATGAACAAATACATGCACGGGAAAAGGGATTAGTGAATCTATGCATCATTTAGTCCAGAATGACTGACCGAGAAGCCTCCATGTGACGCATCCTCGGGAGCCAGAAACGAGGACACAAGGTCAGGTGCTCGGCTGGAAAATCAATGGGAAGCACACACCTTTAACCCCGGAACTCTTGGGAGACAGAGGCAGCTGCTGTGAGTTCGAGGCCAGCCCGGCCTACCTAGCGAGTTCCAGAGTAGCCAGAGACACGTGGTGAAACAAACAAGCAAATGAATGGAAAGTAAGAAAGTCAATTGGAAAGGCGGGACGGGAGCGGGACCAGAGCGGGATCCGAGCGGGATCCGAGCGGGATAGGAGAGGGATCGGAGCGGGACGGGAGCGGGACCGTGGAGCAACATGCCCCGGTCTGTTCCCTACTGGACTGAAATCCCTGGGATCTGGGGCCCAATCAGACAATCAGTGACCTCCTACTTGGGTCCAGTGACCTCAGGCTATAATTACCTCTGGGAAGAGGGACAGGCAAGTGCTACCCGTCAGTCACCAACGACACACCCAGACAGCCTGGAGTCCAGCACTGTCCCTGCGCACTGAGGCCAGAAGAGTACGCTCCTGGGCGAGCCGGTCTGCGGTCCAGGGCAGCAGCGGCCTGCTAAGGCCCAGCGGGAGTCCTACAGTGGCCAGCTAGCTCCTCATGGGTGCTTTGCCTCACTAATGCTCTCTTTCATGGATAAGGTCACTTCCCCTTTGGAAGCTGTCTGAGCAGCAGGTGGGCCTCTCCCAGCCACAGCATCAGACGATTCTGTCTGGACGCCTTTAGGAAGACATTTTAGGCTGACTCTGGGAACACGAACAGTGAGTGTCTCCTGGACAAGAAGAGCTCACCATGGCATCAGATGAGGAACCCAGCATGAGACCGAGGCAGGAAAAGATGGTGACAGAGAGAACAGCAGTGGCGACAGGACAGAGCCCAGGGCAGTAAAGAATTTTCTTTGAATGGCTTGGAATGGCCAGGCAGGAAGGTGGAGGAACCTTGTTGTCACTGCCCACTGGTCCTTAAGCTGTCCTAGGCTTTCCCTCCTGGCTTTGCCCTGCTCTGTGTGACAAAGTGGCTGACCCCTGGTCGGGTCTCAGAAACACTGACATCCTAGAGAGCCCAGGAGGGAGCAAGAGTCAGGCTGTTCATTCACCCAAACGGGTGGACCTCAGGCTATTGTTTATCCCATCTCTACCTCCTCCCCCTCCCAAACAGGGCCAGTACAGCCCCGCTTCCCTTCAGCCTTCAGTCAGGGGTCTCTTCCTGGTGTCATCTCTAGGCACTGACCCATCTGTTGTATCATCTGATGCTATCCCTGGTGCTGGAAACACCTGCAATGATGTGTGTGTGTGGTTCGACCCCAGGGGTGCAGGAGAACAGTTGTAGCAGCAAGAACTGAGTTGTCATCTCAAAGGATGGGCCACAAGAGATGGGTGCTGGCTGTGAGTGAGCTGGCCTGAGTCTCAGATAGGCATTGACTCATAAGACGGGCAGCTAGATGCACAGTGGGGCTGGAAAAACTGGCCGTAGTTTGTTAGAGCGTCCATCAGCTGTGGAGAGCCAGGCAGTGTCCTCGGGCCTGGACACCTACTTCTGTTCTCCAGGTGTCCAGCCAGGCAGCCCTGAGCATTGGAACAGGGAAAGGAGGGTTGGGTGGCGTTTCTGCATCGATGCAGTCCCCACCATCAGGGATGCTATCCATGGGGCATCCTCCCTCTTTCCTTCCATAGCCTTGGTGGGGATGGAGCCATTCTTCACAGCTCTGGTCCCTTCCTGCCTGTCTCCTTTCTTAAGGACAATTGCAGCCACTTGTAACTGGAAACTTGGATTTTGAGACTAGGGAAGTAAGGCTTTCAGACGTATTATACTATTTCCTGCAGAGAAATTCTTCCTCCCAAAGGGGAACAGGAAACCAGATACAATCAAAGGCACGCGGCACACTCCGGGGACCAAATATTTAATAGTAACATTTCCCAGAGGAGTCTGGCTCAGGGGCCCTGGGAGAGGGCCAGAGGTGGGGGCTTAGGACTCCTGCTTTCTTGATCCCTGTGATATCATCTACCACCCAAACATCAGTATCAACTGCCCCCCAAAAGAGGGGTGAGATAGAACCCAGGGCCAGTCAAAGGGCAGCTCAGAGGCAGGGGGGCTCTCTAAACTTCCTGAAAGAAACAAGCTGGATAAACGGATTAGGTCATTAGCGTAATGTTAGCGTAATGGACCTTGAAAATCGCTCCTGGTCACTTGCTGAGGACAAACAACTCCACAGTCTGGGGGGGGGGGCAATTAAGTCCCCATGTGTGGTTCATAAACAGCCTCTATTCTGAGCTACTGTCCTTCTCCTCCTTCAGATCCAGAGCCCCTCGCTGGGTGCTGAGGATGAAGGTGCAAAAGGACCTCTGGGTCTGATGAGGGGGCCCAGGCCGAAGCCATCAGAGAAGACTCTTGCGAGCTGCAATGCTGAAGGAGACCCTGTGCAGTGGACAGTGCATCCCCGATTCCCGGGCCACGCAGACGCCCGCCTCCCCTGTCTGCACTGACCCACACACTTTGAGATGAAGTGAGCATCTCCCTGGGTGTGTTCTGTCATCCCTACCAAGGGGCTTGGGTGTGCCCACTGGCTCTGACCCACAGGAGGATGCAGGAATGAGGTGTGGAGGGTGGGTCTCAAATTTGGGAATTGTAGAATTGCAAAGCACGTTTGCCCATGGTACCCCCTCCTTTCTCTCTGGTCTGAGGTGTCATGGGGTGTTTCCTTGGGAATAGGAGGCCCAGCTGATGGTCCTTAAAACTGCCTGGGTAACCATGAGATGCTGTCACCTCCTCTCTGAAGGAGATCCCAGTGCCCACATCCCAGCAAGCCGCGTTCCTTGAAGAGGAGGTGGCCTCAGGGAACTGGGCGCTGCTCAGAGGTTGGTCCCTTCACCCTCAGGTAAAGCTAGGCTGGAGAGAAAGCCAAGGACAAGGGCCTCAGCTGCCCGGGTAACTGACTCATCTAGTGGGATGGATCCGAGCACAGAAGCAATGGCCCCTGTGCAGCTTCCTGGCTGGGCTGTCCCTGCTGGCAGGAGGAAGCTGGTAAGAGAGACACAATTCTTTTTCCAACACTATGGAGAGTTCTGTAGTCAAGGTTTTTTTAGGGGGGTGGTCTGGGGTAGCTCAACTTCTCACAGGTCTCTCCGGCTCTGTAGACTGGCCACTTAAAGGGCAGCAGGGGTTCTCCAAACCAGCTAGTGCCCAAGGCGGGTGGGACCTGATGGGGCCCTCGGGATGCAGGCTTCTCAGACTAGGAAAATAGATGTGCACAGGCTGCCAATGTGAGGAGCCTCAAAGGCAGGCTATCCTCCTTGGAGTAGCTAACTGAGGCAAGGCCCCGAGACCCCAGCAGCGGTCCAGGCTCTGCCGTGAGTGAGTGGGGCTTGGGTGAAATCTTCCCTTCTGACACATCTGTGTGCTGCTCACTCATCTGGGGCCCAAGGAGATGTGCTAAGAGTTCCGGTAGAGCGTGGTTCCTGACCATGAATGTGTCAGCCTCTCCAAGAGGGCCACAGGAGCACCAGCAGAAGGGTCAAGGCACTCTGAGATACTTTCCCCCAAACTGCGGCTTCTGACTGCTCCCCAGAGGCTGTCCCCACGTCAGACTGTCCCACAGATGGAGGGCAAGATGGAAAGGAAAGAGAGTGGATGTCCGCTACGGGAAGAAATGAATGAATGCATGAAATCCAAGTCCAAGCTGTGTCTCCCACCCCCACAGCAGCTTGTGGCCCTGAAAAGAAACAATAAGGCCGTGGGGCCTGGTGAGTTTATCAGGCAGCGACTCTGACTGACTGCGTGTGTGCGTTATCAGGCCCGCATGAGAAAGAAGCTCCCCCTGGATCTGTGGGAAACACAGTCAGCTCCTTCAGAGATAGAAAACAGGGCGCAGGGACACCGAGGAACAAAGGCACACTGTTTGGCTTTGGAAGGGCGAGCATGGACGGGGCTCCTGTCTCCATCCAGCTCTCACCCACTCTCCTCTCTGCTGCGTCCCTGCTCTATCTGAGTAGCAATGGGAATGGGAGGGGCTTGGAAGTCGGCTTAGCCAAGCATGAGACGCCCCACTACCACCCCCTGGTCCTGGAGCTGTGACCCCTGGAAAGATCTTAGGCAATACCCAGAGTGCAGGCTGAAGGTGACAGGGTAACGCAGGGAAGCCAAGCCCCGTTTCCCAACTCCCATCAGAGAGCATTTGGCCTGCCTGCAACTGCGGCCTGTTTCCACCATAGGCCTGTAACTGCCCTGCTGGAGATAACCTTGAAGACTCTAGATCATGCCAAAGGTCAAGGTTAAGTAAGACCAGGGAAGCAACACCAACGAGCCTGGAGTCACGAGAGTCGAGGCCCTCACAGACCTTCCTTCCACAGCCAGGGAGCTAAGGACTCTCTGCTCCGAGGGAGCAGCTACTCCCCAAAGCTCCCAGAGTCTAGCTCTGTGCTCTAGAAGAGATCTGACATATGGGGCTGTGGGAGTGGGACAGGGCAATCTCTCACCCTGGAAAACATCCCAAGGAAAGAATGCACGTGCTCTCAGATCTGCAGAGTTAAACTCGCACAGGGCGTGGCTCTTGGAGCCTGGAAGAAGAGTCCTAAGTTTCTCCAGCTTCTGGATTTCCCCTGCCTTGCACCCTTATCTACAGGTTAGAGCCCAGAATGCAAGAGGCAGGAACCCAGTGCCTACACATCCCCTGTATCATTACAGGTAAAGGGCGGCCCAGGGACACAGGCGCCACAGAAGGTTGAGACACCCAGGCAAAGCCCTCCTTCCCCAGCAGCACTGGGAAGGAAATGGTAGAAGCTGACTATTCCTCCCCATGGGACGATCAGAAATACCAAGTGCCCAACGACAAAGACGAAGCCAGCTTAGTGCCCCCTCCCTGACCTTGGAGCCCGCACACAGAAGGCACCCAGTGATACCCAGAAAAGGCGATGGAACGGTTTTTAAAATGCTCCATTAAAGCAAAAGAGGTGGCATTATTGTTAACCTGGTGAAAAGCTCAGGAGGCCCACGGGGCCCTCGGGAGGACCCTACAATCGACGTTTTGTTAACCGGATGTGTTGTCAAACTACCTTCTAGATGTTTGAACCTGCACCCCCAGGTAACTTGACCAGAGAAGCCGCGCTCTGCAGCCGGCAGCCATAATGCAGACTCATAAATGGCTGAAGTACTGAGAACAAGCATCTAAGTATTGGATACTTAGTCCTAAACGGGGCATTGAAAACCCCAAGGCTCAGGAAGCACTGTGGAGCTGGGGGGGTGGGGGTTGGGGTGGGGGTGCCGTGTTCGGACACCACACGGCTACCGTACTAGTGAAGTTCTTCATGGCAGCTGTGGCTGCCTGCACGAGGTCGAGCCAGCCAGCTAGGTCGGCCAGCATCGCAGCAGGCAGCTCTGACTGGACTCAGTGGGTTCCAAAGTCAAAAGCACAGGACATGGAGGTGACAGGGGGCGCACTGGGCATGTGTTGAAACGTGCACGTGTTGTGGGGAAAGGGAGGGGAAACTGGGGTGGGGGCATGATCAAGACACATTTTACACATGTGTAAAATTGTCAAAAATAAATAAAAGGTGTTCTTAAAAACAAGACGCAAAGGGGAGAAAAGGAAACGTATACAATGACTTCAAAAACAGCTACAAATATGGCATCCATTAAGCCAACAAAATCAATGATCACTTTGAATGTGACGGAAGTAGAGGAGGCAGTAAGAAGAAGCCAGCCTGAGTCTCCTCCTTTCTCAAGATCGGCTTCCTTCTTGGCCCGCAGGGGCGCCCTGTGCTCAGTTCCCACACTCAGGGTCCCTCTTTAGCTTTCACCAGATTTCCATTTGGAGGCCCTGCCTCAGGTCCTCCTCCTGCAAGACCAGACCCTGTCTTCAGTGCCCGCCCACCAGGGTGCCCTATCGTTTGCTTCCAGGGGCCGGAGCTGCTGTTGTAGCTGCTGGCAGGGGGCCAGCGTGAGAGCCCGGCCAGGCAGCTTCTCTGGGGGGGGGGGGGTTGATCAATAAATCCCCTTTTAGCTGTTTCTTCCACTTGTGCGCAGCCTCACGAGTCACAGGAGTCTGCGTGACCCCGGGTGAGGGGATCTTGGGTATGAGATGTGGGGGGGAGGGGCTTATTAGATCAAAGAAAGCCTGTCTTTTTCCACCCACCATTCATGAAAATTTCGAAGTGCCTTGCTCAGAGCTAAAACAAAAAAAAAAAAAAGTGCCGAGAGCCAGCAGTAAGAGGCCTCGGGGAGCTCACCAGGCAAGAGTCTGGCAGGACAGCACTCCCGGCCTCTGGACAGACAGACCGGGTGGTATTAGAGCAGCGGCGGCAGGCACGTGTGGGGGCGGGGCTCCCCTTCCCAGCCAGTGTCCATTCAAAAGCCCCCAGCTCCCAAGTCCCACAGAAGACTGTCGTCCTCTGTGTACGCTCCAGCCTCACCCGCCAGACATCTGCAGCTGGAACTCACTGTCTCTAACAGGTCAAGGCACAGGACTCTGCCGTGGGCTTTTAACAGGGACAGAGGGCCTGGGGTGCAGTCACACCTGCTATGCCAGCATCTCGGTGGATGACGTCACTTCTTAGAACCTTGATCTCCTGCCTCCCGGTGGTGGCTGCAGTTGTCACCGCAGAGCACAACAGTCTCTCTGTTCTTTCCCAAGCTGCACCAAGGAGGCAGGGGCCCATGTCTGTAGAAGAGCCCAGATGGCCTACCCAAGGTCATGTGACTACCAGCTGGACCTGGAACCTGCAGCTCAAGTCAGACACCTCTGAGGTCCAAATATGATTTTTGTTTGTTTATTCTGTTTTAGCTCTGTTTCGGGATGGTTCTAAATTTTATTTATTTTTATCAACAAGTAATAACTGTGTATGTTTATGGGATATACAGTAATGCTTCAGTATATAAGCTCCTTTTGTGGCCAGCAAGTCCCTGCTTTCAAAATTTTCCATTTGTGTTTCACATGCTGGCATGCCCAAGGGGTTGTGAGGGCTGTGAAGGCAGGACCATGCTCTTACATTCCCCAGTGTCCAGATCGTCTGAGCTCTCCAAGCTGGAGCGAGGGTGGATATGAATCACCTGGGGCCCTTTTAAACCAGATTATGATTCAGCAAGCCTGGGGTGCAGCTGGGTCCTGCATTTCCAACAAGCTCCCAGGAAATGCCAAGACCGCTGGTCCCTGACCTGGCTTGGCCTAGCAAGG
>JANBXA010000367.1:6882500-6922500 GCA_030556225.1 Cricetiscus sungorus | reverse complement strand
TTTAGTTTTTAAAGGAGCCTCCACACTGATTTCCACAGTGGCTGGACTAGTTATCTCCCTGTTTGCTGCAATTTGTTTTCTTCCAATCAATGCCATGCAGACCAAGAGGGGATGGGTTCTCAGTGTAGTTCTAACATGCATTTCATTGGTGGCCAGTGATTTCCAGCAGTTTCTTTCCTGCTGTTACCAGTTGCGAAGTCATGGTGACAATGAGGGGTTAACAGAAGGAGAGAGAAAGGAGATGTGACATGCGTGAATTTTTTTTTTTCAGCCATAAAGAAGAATGAAGTTACACCATTCTCAGGAAAATGGGCACAACTGGAAATAATCACATTAAGTGAATTAGGTCAGGCTAGAAAAACAAACCAGGTGTTTTCTCTCATTAGTGGTTCTTAGATTTTTGTAGGTATAAAATCATGTATGTACAGACGGCATGAAAATAGCAACAGAATGTGTAGGAGAATAAGGGGACAAATAGGGAGGGAAAAGGGGACAGTAGTGGGGAGTGGAGGGAGATGCTCAAAGTATATCACACCCTCGCATGGAGACGGCCTTGTATAACTCACGTTAATAAATGGTCTCTCAAGTCATGTCACCGTAAGAGCAGTAAGCCACACAAGATGTGGGGATGGAGAAGAGGGTCCGGCAGCTCAGGCCCTCCTGAAGAGGACCCAGTTTCATCTCCGCACCCATGTGGTAGCTCATAGCCCTCTGTAAGTGTAGATCCAGGGATCCAATGCCCCTTCTGGCCTCGATGGGCACCAGGCACACATGATACACACACATGCATGCGGCAAATGTGCGTGTGTGTGTGTGTGTGTGTGTGTGTGTGTGTGTGTGTGTGCAATAAAAATAAAACAAATCCTTACGAACAAGGACAGTCAGCCAGGGCACAGGTAAGAGCCTGGGAGTAGCCTGGCCTGTGTTGGTATGGTCCAGGCTGCTCAGGCCTCTGGCAGGGTGCCAGCTGGCCCTTGTCAGTACCCTCATTAGACTGCTGGTCTGTGCCCTTGAGGACTAATGATATCAGAAAACACTTGATGACTTAATAAGTAAATGATGTCCCCACCACAGGGAGAAGCCTCTAGACCGGGACTCTGGCTGGGCCCTGGAGAATAAGAACTGAGGTGCAGAGTGGGCCCAGGAGCGAGCGAGTGGACGTAAGCAGTGGTCCGGATGCTCAGAATATCATTCTCTGACGTGCAAGCCGGTGGAGGTAATGGAGGGGTGCCATGCCTTCACACCATCAGTGTGGGCCCACACAGCTGCTCTGTAAGCCATCGGCGTGATGTCACCGGAGGGCTCTCCGTCACAGCCCATCATGTGGGGGCGGCTGTTTGTGTGTCCTCTGAGGACAGAGTGCTGCTGGCAGGTGTCTGCTGAACACGGTGAGTCCCCAAACACAGTGAATGGTTTCTGGCCCAGACACAATTCTCAGAGCTGCCAACCCCCAAGGGAACCCTTGCTTCAGCTCCCTGAGAGGCCAGCTCCCCACGGGAGGACAAAACCCTGGGGAGGGTGATGCAGGACGGACTTGTTCACATTCTAGAAGCAGATGTCACCACGCTCGGCTTCATACACAGGTGGGGATGAGCAGAGAGCGCGGGGGTCAGGGTTCTCATCCTGCCATTTGCGGGGTTAGCCCGGGACCTCCTCACGTCTCTGCACCCTGACTCTGCACTCTTAGGAGCATTTTCCTTAGGCAACTTCAGTACTGTGCAGGTGAACTCAGACTGTCTGTCTGTCTGTCTGTCTGTCCGTCCAGTTTCCTCCTGCCTTGGCTGCCCACTCCCCAGTAAACTTTCCTTCCTGGTCTCCTGCCGATGAGCCTTCTCGCACTCCCACACTCTACAGACAAGAATTAAATCATCCACGACGACGCACCAGCCAGGTATGTTTCAGGTGCCAGCCATTGTGAGCAGGAAAGCAGGATGACCCACGCCCCGCCCTCTAGTACAGGCAGCCCTGACGTCACCTGAGCCCAGAGTGTCACATACCGACATCGAGTGTTCAATGGAAAGTGGCTGTAGCCTGGCTTGGTGGCATGCACATAGAGTTCCAACACATGGGAGGCTGAGGCAGGAGGACTGGGTTAATGAAACCTTCAATGAAATTATGTGAGACCCTGTCTCAAGATTCAGAAGAAGAAAAGCGGGGAAGCAAAGAAAGGAGAAAAATAAATTCTGGGATATTGACAAGAGTAGCAGTCCCCATTGCAGAATGCCTACTGCGCGCATTGCAGAGTGCCTACTGCGCACATTGCAGAGTGCCTACTGCGCACATTGCAGAGTGCCTACTGCGCACATTGCAGAGTGCCTACTGCGCACATTGCAGAGTGCCTACTGCGCACGAGCCCCTTCGCAGGCATCATCCCTACACCTCACAGCCCTAGAACAGACGCATGGTGGGCTTGTCGTACAGAAGGCAGAAACATCAACCACCCAAGCCATCTCGGAGTCTGAAGCTGGTTCCTCACACAGGTCTGTCTGCCCACAGAGACTGCCCTGTACCCTTGGTGACACTAATGCATCTCTGTAAAGCAGGGGAGGAAGATGTCTCTGAAAGGGTCACTGAAAACCCGTCTGTAATCGAAACAGTCAGGAAGTGAAGACGGGAGGGTCAGGCCTTCAAGGTCATTGTCGGTTACATAGTGAGTTTCAGATCAGCCCGGGATATGTGAGACCCAGACTCTGAAAGAAGGTGCAGTGTGTGTGTGAGTGTCTGTGTGTGAGTGTGTGTGTGTGAGTGTGAGTGTGTGTGTGAGAGAGTGTGTGTATGAGTGTGTGTGAGTGTGTGAGTGTGTGTGAGAGAGTGTGTGAGAGTGTGTGTGAGAGTGTGTGTGAGTGTGTGTGAGAGTGTGTGAGTGTGAGTGTGTGTATGTGTGTGTGAGTGTGAGTGTGTATGTGAGTGTGTGGTGTGTGTGGTGTGTGTATGTGAGTGTGTGTGTGAGTGTGTGTGTGTGAGTGTGTGTGAGTGTATGAGTGTGTGTGAGTGTGAGTGTGAGTGTGTGTGTGTGAGAGAGTGTGAGAGTGTGTGTGAGTGTTAGTGTGTGAGTGTGTGTGTGTGAGAGTGTGTGTGAGTGTTAGTGTGTGAGTGTGTGTGTGTGGTGTGTGTGTGGTGTATGTGTATGTGTTGGGGGGGGTTGGAAAGGAAGGAGGGGATGGAGAGCTGTCTGGGACTTTCCTTCTCCTATACCCAGGGTCCCAGGGGAACGGTTGATGATCTGTGGCTCCTGCTTACCCTTGGTTCCACGGGGATAGACGGGACCTGGGAAGCAGTTCTCACCCTGCCATAGTCCCTGCCCTGCTCCCTGAGTGCGGAAAGCTGGGTATGGGAAACCAGGTATCTTTGGGAGCAGACAGTACCCACAGCAATCCTGCCAGCCTCTCTGCAAAACCTACTCAGCTCCAAGAGGCAAAAGAGAGTGTTTCTGTGTGGAAGGGCGACTACAGCCAGCCACGG
The DNA here is from genome assembly GCA_030556225.1 of Cricetiscus sungorus. Classification (NCBI taxonomy): domain Eukaryota; kingdom Metazoa; phylum Chordata; class Mammalia; order Rodentia; family Cricetidae; genus Cricetiscus; species Cricetiscus sungorus. The sequence continues at coordinate 6,919,038 of JANBXA010000367.1, read as the reverse complement.
TGGCTGGGACTCAGTGAGCCACTGTGCCAGCACTGGGACTGCATCATTCCACTTTCTCTGCCACCAGGGAAGGGCTTCCTGTTTACTAACTGGCCATCTTCTGCTGCATTAGCTGCCACTTGGCCACTCAGTGCCCCACAGCAGCTGTGAGAGGGACTGTGGTTGTTAGGGACAACCATTACACAACCCGTAAACACAGGGTATGTCCAGCAACACAGGCAAGAAATAAATCTCTGGAGATACATTGTCCAAGACAGTATCCTCAGGATGGGGACACATTTGGGGCAGGAAGTAATACCCCAGAAGTCACTATGCCCATTCTGAGTGGAGCCTGTCAAAGGGCAGAACCCCCTACTCTGCAATCATCTGGAGACTTTGGGAAGGCCAAAGGCATGTGTCTTTACTGTGCCTCCTTTGGGATGGCATCTTTACTGTGCTTCCCTCTGTCTCAGCCTGAGGAAGCAATGGCCTCCTGAGAAATGAGGTGGGACGGGGGGCAGATGTAGCAGCTGGAGATGCCCAGGAGCCAGCTGGGGGTGGAAGGACCGGTTCCCTAAGGCAAGAGATGAGAAGCAAATGGGAAGAACAATCAACCCTGCCCCTCAATTTTCTCCTCATCCCTAGCAACAGCCCTGCCACACTCCAGAGCATGACACCAGTGGCCACAAATGAAAAGGTAGCATGGATCCCTTTGAATGTCTTCCAGATGATTTAACCCTTCCATGCCCTACTTGATGACCTCCCCTACTCCACCTGAGCCCTGTGGTAATCAGTCTCCCAGTTCCCAGTCAACACCCTGCTCAGTCCTCTCCTCAAACCCCAGGCGGACTGAGCTTATGTGAATGCATAATGACCCAGATGGAGGTTTTTTGTTTTTTACATGCTGAACTATTTGAATACATACAAAAATTTTTTCACTGATGATATATGACTCTACTCTTATCATTAGATTGGATTTGCTAATATTCTGTTAAGGACTTCTTGCCCTTTAAAAATGTAATTTGAATTATGCCATTCCCTGCTTAAATCACTCAGAGGCTTCATAAGGCACTTAGAATAAAATCCAAGCTCTTGACCACGAACCACCCTCTGACCATGATGAGATAGATCCCCATCTTATCACGAATCTGGTGCTTTTGAGCCGCTGAAGGATGGATGTTCTGCCTCCTTCTTGCCTGTGCCTGTGTGGATGAACACGCCTGGCATTACACTCATAACCAAAGCTGGAGAAACTTCAGACTCATCCCCATGAGCTTCATGCCGCCCCCAGAGAATAGACTTCTGGGTTCTAGTCATCGCCCATTTCCTAGAGAATTGTTCCACATTTGCTACAGACTCTTAACACCTCCTCCTGCATCTCCACTCTCGACTGATTTCTTTGCTTCCCACTTCATGAGAAAAAGGACAGCAGTCAGCTGCCAACATCTGTACCCGGGCTGCGTGAGCCACCCATGGGCCCACAGCAGCCTGCCCACAGCTGGTCTCTTCTATACTGCCCTGGCTCCAACCTTTCTCACTACACAAAGACATGGCTCCACCCTCAGCAGATCACTCACCACTGGGCCATTTTAGCCAGACATGCTGACCTCCCCCTATCTCCAGAAAGGACGAAGCAAAGTACCCTGTCCCCACTTCGAGCTGTTGCTGCCCCCATGACTTCGCTTTCTTTGCAACAGAAAAGGGATAATGATCCGTACCAGCCGCAGCCTTCAAGTCCTCTCCTTTTCTCTGTGGAGCCTTCTGCAATCACACTATCTATCCACCCCCTCGGCTGGCATCGCTCTTGTCCCAGTCACCCATGCTGAGCCAGCCACGTCCAGTGGTGATGCTCAGCCTCTTCTCAGGTCACTCAGCAGAATTCGCAAGGGCTGATCTGCTTCTTTTGACACACTTTCTGCACCTGGCTTCTAGGACCCTCCACTTTTGGTTCTGATTTTTCCTTCCATTAGCCTCTTCTTTGGTCTCCTTACTGATGTGTCCTCTTCCCCCCAACTTCTCAGTGCCCAAACATACCACATCTGATGTGCTTAAGACTGAACTCCCGTTGCCTCTAAAACCGGACTCATTTGAAGCTTGGTCCACCCTGGATGATACCAACTCCATCCTCCCAGTGGCTTAGGGTGAAAAGTATTGTTTTGACGGGTCCTCACGTTAACTCTATAACTAAATTCACAAACAGGAGACTGATTCTGAGTGTTAAAGGTAAAATGTGCTGTAGACACAAGTCAGGATGAGCAAGATTGGGGTGGCTAGGCTGGGGCTGGGAGAAAGTGTTACAAGGTAGACCAGATGGCTTCCTTGAAAAGGTATCTTTGAGCAAAGCTCCATACTACACAGACATCAGGAAGACACACCATGTAAGGAAAACAGCTGGAACAAAGGCCCCGGGGTAGAAATGTGCTTGAGGAATTTAAGACACCACTGGGAGGTCTGTGTATTGAGATGTGGTGATAAAGGGAAAGTGGGCAGGTGGGGGGGGATAAGAAGTTATCAAATCCATATGCAAATCCACGTGCTCAGTTATCAAATCCATAAGCAAATCTGATGGCTCTTCCTTACCCTATGCAGAAACTCTACAGATCATAGTATCAGGATCATAGTATGTTGATAACAGGAGTTCTAACAGGAGCAAGCAGGGAGGGGGTGACCCTATATGCGTTCACCCAGAAACAAATGTGACCCCAGCCATCATTCTGAGCTTCTAAAGCCAGACACGAAAGGATGTATACTGCTTGCTTCTGTCCACAGAAGCTCAAGGGCAAGCAAAACAGGTGCCTCTTAGGGCAAAATTCCAGAGTAGTTGTTTTGGGGAGGGTACTGACTGGGAGAGGCACAGGGACCCTGTGCCTACGGAGCTGAGACCATTCTAAATTTTGATCTGAATGGTGACTATTTAACATAACAAAACTTAAGTGTGCTTTATCCTTGCCCTGACTGTACCAAGTTGCTCCTTCAATAGCTCTCAGGGCGCACATTCAGAGCCAACCACTTGCCATCCCTCTGCCGCTGTTTAGAAGGCAGCCTCCTCTGCCTCTCACGCGTGAGCCAACAAGTCTGCTCCTGACCAGTCTCTAGTTTGCACCCCTGGCCCCAAAGCACATGTTCAGCAAGAGGGAGAGCCTCGGGGAGCAGATGATGCCCCGACTCTGCTCAGAGTCACAAAATGGCTCCAACCACCTTAGGAACAAGTGTCTTCCAGAGCCGCGCCAGCCAAGTATCAGCTGTACTCTCGTTTTCCCCTCTGTCCCCTTTACCACCACACCCCAGTGCGCAGGCTAAACTCATTCAAGCACATTCCTACCCCAGGGCCTTTGTCATGGTTGTTTTCCTTGCATGGTGTGTCTTCCGCATGGCTGTGTGGCATGTCCCCCTCACCAGAGCTTTGCCCAAAGATCACTCATCCTTTTCTCACTGGCCCCTGCTTGTTTCTACAGCACATTTCACTTTTTTTTTTTTTTTAACCACTCTACATAATTTAAGCCTTCTCTTTGTGATTTGACCTCCGTCCTGTGGTCCATAAGTAAGCAGGCTCTGCAAAGACCTGTATCCCAAGTCTCTGGTACACATGCAGCACTGGATGAGCATCTGTTGCATGAACGACGAGTCCCTATATCAGTGATTCTCGACCCACAGGGCCGCAACCCCTTTGGGGGTGGAATGACCCTTTCACTGGGGTCACCTAAGACCATGAAGACACAGATCTTTACATTATGATTCATAACAGTAGCAAAATCACAGTTATAAACTAGCAACGAAAGTAATGTTATGGTTGGGGGTCACCACAACATGAGGAACTGTATTAAAGGTTGCAGCATTAGGAAGGTTGAGAATGACTGGACTAGATCTGTCTACATTAGGGCCCTGCATGAGGACAAGCGAGAATGACGTCCCTTCTTTCTCAAACATCAGACAATTTCTGAGAGCAAGTGGCAGGAAGAAATCCTAAAGGGTAACTTCCCATATGACCTGGGATGAAGCCTCTTGTTGGGCATCAGTCACCTGCCACCCTCACTGCTAACAGAGGAGGACAGGAATCTCTCCATGGCCAGCGTGGTCCGTGGAAAGCTATCATCACAGTGGTGGTTCAGAGTTCTCAGGCAGAGTGGACCAGGCTTCACGTCTCTCAGCACAACGAAGTGCCTAGCACTGCCCCCAACCTCACGTCCCTCTGATGCTGTCAGTAAAGACTGCCGGTCTATTCTTCTGTGTCAAGGGTGTTCTTCTCTAGCTGCTCCATCTCCTTGCCCACCTTCAAACCAGTGTTTGCAAGGAGAGACGATGACAAGGCCCACACCCCTGCCACCTCATCCTCCCCGTTCCCACTGTGTTCCTGCTGCCTTTGCTCTGTAACAACCAGTAACGTTTTCCAGGCTGTAGAGAAGAGGCTCAAGTTAAAAAGGAGCGATCCCCAGCCCAAGGAGCTGTGTATGTGTGTGTGTGTGTGTGTGTGTGTGTGTGTGTGTGTGTATTTTGGAGTACTCAGGGTACCTGTGTGGATGTCAGACTACAAACCAACTTTCAGGAGTTTATTCTTTCCTTCCGCTATGCACATCTCAGAGGCAGGGATTGAGTTTAGGTCACCAAGCTTGGCAGGAAGGGCCCTTACCAGCTGAGGCATCTCCCCAGCCCCTGAAGTGATTTTTTTCTTAAATAATAATAATAATGATGATGTACTCTAAGTAACCACCTACAAAAATTTAGATAAATAAAATGTGCTACCCAAATGTTAATTTATTCCAAAGAAGTTACAGCATACCTACTCCATGCCAGACACTGAAGATCCCTAGTATGTAAACAGAGTGTGGGGGAACTCTGGGGCTTAGCCAGACCCCAGAGAGAAGTTTTAAGTAGAAGACTCCCTGAGCCTGAAGTAACATGGATCGAGGCACACATCCAGGCTGAGAACCTAACAGACAAATCGAGCCTGGATGGCAGGAGCGGGAGGAGCCGGAGGTGGATTCCCTGAGCTTAGGCTGTTTTCGCCGAAACCTAAAAGATGAATAATAATACAACCTTATACTGTCATAAAAGCCCTCACAAAATAATTTTAGTTGGCATGTGGAAATGTTTGCAATGTAATGTTAAGTGAGAAAATAGGATTTAAAGCCATATATAGATAGATACTTGCCATATGCAAAAATAATGTAGCTAAATATATATGCATGTGTGTGGAGAAATTTTCTGGAACACCAAATGTTAACAGTCATCCTCTGTTGGTGGAGAAAGGACTGCTGGATTCGGTGTCTTTATTCTTCTCTACGGTCCTCACAGTCCCTAAGTCCCCGCTCAGGGACCCCTGGGGTGGAAGAGCTTCTCTGAAAGGCATCTTGGCCATCCCCTGCTTCATGGAAGCTGACACCTGAACAAATTCACACACACACACACACACACACACACACACACACACACACACACACACTTCACCCCTGAAGACACCCTAACCTCTGCAAGGAAAGCCATGTGTCTTGGTTCGGCTACATCTAGCATGAGCCCGTGCAGGCTGCCCGACACAAACACAGAGCCGCCTCCATCACACCCGGCAGCCTACCACTCACCCATCCACCGAAGCTGCATTTTCTTTACCAGGCTGAGAAGAGTCTGGATTGGGAAGAGCGCTGAGTTCCCAGCCCAGTGGCCATGAACAGCCCCTTCCCTGGACCTTGGGTTTTCTCCCCACGGCTTCCTCTGGCTGCTTTTTAGCCTCGTGCACTCTAGTCTATGACTAATGCCTTAGACGGCACATCTGGGGACACCCTGCTTCTTCTGGAAACAGATGAAGACCCAAGGCAGCTGTACCAGGTCACAGAGGTCACAGATGGCTGCTGGAGTATTGGTAGTGCATGAGCCATGTTAGTTGTCAAATAAACACATAAACAAATCCCTGAGCAGATCAGGGGCCAAATGCAAACACGTCTTAATTTAGCAGATTTCTCTTCCTCCCCAAGCTCAACCCAGCATACCTAGCCTCCAGCCACGGACAGCAATAGGGCTTCCAAGGAACTCAACCGTCCACTCATGTGGATGAGAGGTGTTGATGTTGAATGTGAGCTAAGGAGAGTTCGCAAGCACTGGCAAAAGTAAGGGGGACCTGTGACAGCTTTGGGAAAACCAGGGCCTACATCCTACAAGACCACCCCTTAAGTCCATGCATGAGTGCTGGGCTTACAGGTTAAAAGTGTCTGGTAGTGGGCCTGGGTTCTGCTCCTGACCAGCGAGCTTGTAAGAAAATTATTGAACCTTTCAAGCATCTGACCCCGGTTTGTCTGAGGAATTCTAGAATGAAGCTGGCAGTAACCCCAACTACTGAGAGGCTGTGCACACGGTCAGTGGGACAAAATATCCACAAAACAAAACGTAGCTACCACATGACCAATCACTAGGAGTGGAAAATCCCAACACAAAACCTGCCCAGGATCCCATTGGCAGGAGCCAGGAGGAGGACCATAGAGCATTAGAGCCAAAGGGAACCTCAGTGACCTTGGACCCAACCATGTTTACCCCAGAGAGAAAAGTTCGGGAAGGTTGAATTGCTTCCAAGGCTGCAGTTATCTGATAGTACGGGCAAGGCTCAAACTCAGGTCTAACCCCAAAGCCCTGCCACTGTTCACTTCACTGCAACCCATCAGCTTACTACAGCGGGCCAAGACAGCCCTGGGTGAGGATGACTATCAAAGAGTCTCGGAGGAAAGGGACTAGCTTCTCAATCACAAGTGGATGGCCGGTAGCGTGTAAAAAAGACCGCTAATTAGCCACAATCAACGTATTTCAACTTCAAAAAACATAAATGAATCTCTTTTTCTCTCTCAACTTTCTGCCACGTGGAAAGAAACAAAACCTGTGGTTTACTGACCAACCCGATCCTTGCTCTATGAAGGCATGACTGACTCCTATATCCTGACATCTAGACACACCTCTCCAACACTCAGTGACATCATTCTCAGGGCCAGGGCCATATCAACCTTTGCCTGCGTATCAGGGCAGGGAGCCAGGTGCCTGTGGGTTCAAAAGCCTGGCATCCCACTGACTCCAGCTGCCCAGAAGGAGTCAGAGCATCTGCACCTCCTGCAGAGTACCTGGGCAGTGGCAGGTCTGGACACAGAGGAATCAACACCTTGGCCAGGAAGCTAGCCCTTAGCTTAGAGAAGGTTCTTCCCCACAGGGCAGAGCACTCCCAGCAACGGTGCCCCCAGCAAGTGGGGACAGCCGTGGAGACAGCCCTGAAGCAGAATGGAGGGCAGTAACTACGTCAAGAAAGATAGAGGTTAGGCTCCTAAAAGGCCTGCTTGAAACTCACCCACGTGATCTGGAAATCCGGCCGTTTTAGTCAACAGTTACGGAGTGCCAAGGACTACACGTTGTCTCTAGACATTCTAGTAAGTCACAGAAACAGTCAAGATGTGGTCACTGCCCAGGCTATTGCCACTGAGGCACTGGCAGCCCACTGGGGGAGGAAAACATGTACCGATGGAACTTAGCAGTTCTCCGACGCCTTCTTGGGATGTGTTGTGCATGTGCTCATTTCAGAGCACACATGTTTGGGTAGGGGAAACGGAGCTTGCCTGTCCTGCCCCAGTCCAAGCCATATATTAACAATGAAGCCAGACCCTCTCTCTTACGGCCTGCATACACTACGTCAGGCATAATACTGATTGCTACGTACTCTTCCGGGAACCCAGGCAGCCATCCTATTATTTCCATCCCCCTTTATAGACGGAGAAATTAAAGTTTCAAGAGGGTAAATAGGTGGCTCTCCCGAGGTGGCACAGCTAGGCATTTGTCAAAGCATCCGAGCCCAGGCCTGTGGCCACCCTCAACTCTCAGAAGACTGTTTTCAATGTTTTCAAGCCACCCCAGCCTCAAAGCAACAACAGCCAGCTCTGGGGGAATGAGCCTGCAAGCCCAAGCAGCATGGCCACCCCCACCACCCACCCCAGGCCCACGGGGAAAGGAGGACACATTCTGAAGTCTGTGACCTCTGTGCCATGAGGACAGGGCCAAGGCTTGGCACCACTCAGCAGGCAGACTTTCTCAAGCAGCCTCCCTCTGTCTGCCCATCGCTGTGCATCCCTAATGCGGCCACGCCGCTGCTGTAATGGTAGGGCTCTGAGGCCCAGCCCGTTTAATGGACTGAGACTAGCTTGACTGGTGCAGGCCAGCAACAATCGGGGTTTAATGGCAGCATGAAAGGCCCTCCTCGGAAGCCGAGCCTGTGTGGCTTCTGTACTGTTTCCTTCTTCCCCGAGAATCAGCAGCCTGCACCCCACCTTTCCTGGGAAACTTTGGTGGCTATGAGGTAGGGAGGTGGGAGGCTGGGGCGACAGACAGTTCTGGGCACAGGAATCAGAGGGAGGATGTGGCTGGATGCAGCTCTCCGCACCTGGCTGGGGAGATCCTCTGAACCTGCTTTCCCCTCTTCCAGTTCCGGCTCTACCTCCCTCTCCGGACACATGTGACAGACGGGAAAAGTTAAACGTGCATGAATGTGACCAAAGACAGAACGCTGGGTACCTAGGCCGGCACGGGCAGACTGCCAAGTGAGACCAGAGGCCCCATGTCCCAGATACGGGAGCTAGGAAGCTGCATGGGACGGCTGGTGCTGGAGTGTGGCTAAGGTTCGCCATTAGAGAACAGACTGGTGACAAGAATTCAAAGAGGAAAAGCACACTCAATACAGTGTCCCAGCAGAGCCCGCTGCTGGCAGTGTGCCCAGGTGCTTGCTGGCACTCGGTGACCCAGGCACTGCCTGGTGCCAAGATTATGGCCCGGTAGGCCTGGGCAGAGAGCCTCAAGGTACACGGACCCCGCCCCCATGACAAGGACCTGCCACCATGAAGACTCCCACCCTGAGATGCCTAGAAATATCACCTCTGGTGTGGCCTGCAGGCAACAGCCAGAACAGGAAGGGAAGCCACTTGGGCATTCTCCCTGCCTACAAAAGAGATCCCCTCAGTGGGGGCTGGGCAGAGGCAACTGGCCCTCTGGGCTCAGCAGGGCAGCCTGGAGGGTGGAGCTGGCCACTACAGAGACAGTTACAGGACAAGTGAGCTGAAGAGTCTTCTGGAAGCCAGCCTCTTCTGATCCAAAAAGCAGCAGCACCGTTATCACTGGTGTGCCACCCTTAACATGTCCCCAACCTTCCCCTGGAGCTCTGCTGTCCTCCTCCCCAGACCATCCCCAACCCCGACTATCCCTGTCTTAATGACCTCTCTGAATGCTCTAACCCTACACCAGGCCCCACCTGCTGCCTCGGGCTCCCTGACTGCAGAGGCCAAAGCACTGAGGTCACTGAGGTCTCGGTACTGTCAGGACAGTAATTCTCTGGCCACCCAGCCCCCTCCTGCTTGTCTTTCTGCAGCTCGGCTCAGGATCCCTGCACAGAGCACAGGAAGGAAGGCAAAGTGTGGGCTGGGATCCAACGGCCAGAGGATAAATACCTGGCTGACTGCTGGGCTTCCACACACTTTCGTCTTCTCCAGCTCATCCCCGGGCCACCCAGCACAGGATTTCACAGGGTACCTTGGGCTGCTAAGCACTCACCGGAGAGGGATCTTGACGCGGAGGTACCGATCCACAGCAATCGCCAGCAGAGCCAGGATGGAGCTCTGGGTGAGGATGAGGACAGGGCAGGCCACCATGAGGCAGGTGTGGAAGTACGTCTGTGGCCCAATGTTGATAAGGATGGCCAGTGGGATGACCAGGGCGCCGACGGCCACATCAGCTACCGCCAGGGAGACGATGAAATAGAAGGTGGCATCGCGAAGAGCCTGGTTCACCTTCACAGCCCAAATCACCAGCACGTTTCCAGGCACAGAGACCAAGGCAATGAGCACCTCGATGCCAATGTAGGCAGCCTGGAAGGCCGAGATGTAGGGCGACATGGTGGGCAGGAGCTGGGCACATCAGCAGGCAGGCGCCCTGGGGCACGAGGCCAGCACCTGTGGTCAGGAAGCCTGCGGTGGGGATGCCAGCCTGGGAAGGAGGGGACATAGGCAGCCCTGCGAAGATTGTGCCCCAGTTAGCAGATGCGGCGCCTGCCCAGGCTGGCCGGGCACTCAGCCTCACTATCTGCTTAACCTCTGTCCCCTCCCCTTGTCCTCAGAGGTTCCATTCAGCAACTTAAAATAGCAACACTCACTCCACCACTGGCTTTTGTATCAGGTGTGAGGTGGCTCCCAGCGCACTCACTCCACAGCGATCCCCTACGCATCCGCAGTGCCCACAGGTGTCCGCCAACCCGGAGGCAGGGAGCTCACCACCCTGCCCGCCAACCAGTAGGGGGTCCCAAAGGCGCCGCCCTAAGTTCCCGGGGCGGCTTTCCGGAGCCCCGCCGGGCTGGGCTGGGCTCTGGGCTGCGTGCACCGCGCACCGGCTCATCCTTCTCCAGGCTCCCGCCGCTGCGCTCCCAGCCCGGCCTTTCAAGCAATCACATGGTGTGGCAGAGGCTCAGCCCCGGACGCTTTTAAAGAGGTAGTGACCCTGTTTCGCACCTGGGACTGGGGTGGCAGGCGTGAATCTGAGGGACTAAGCCCAGGACCTGACTGGTGCACAGGCTCCTATTCCCCGCGTGCGCGCACGCCTGCCCTGTGCCCACCCACCCGGGACGCCACGGGGCCCGACTCTTAGCAGGAGCCCTGTCCCGCTCCAGCTCAGAATCCTTGCCCATCGACTGCCCCAAGGGGGGGCATTCCAGTCATTTCACCCGCACCGCTCCTGCGCGTTCATGGTTTCATGGTGCAGGAACTGAAACACAGACTTACCCAAGGTCACACCAAAGCTGTCAGAGCCCCTGGCCACCTGGACTGTCCAGCCAAGTGTCCCCAAATCTCAAAGCCTTGGGCAGTTGCCCCCCCAGAAGATGCCAAGCGAACCCAGGGCTAGCCTGTCAAGTCCAGGGGGATGGTAGCCAACCCCGCTCGACTCCACTCTGGCGCCAGCGCCTTCGTCGGCCCCCGGAGCGGGAGCTGAGTGACAATCGGGCTCCGCACACCGGGAGGGGGAGGGGGCGGCGGCGGGGGCGGGGGCGGCGGCGGCGGCACCCGCGGGCCCCTCCCTCGTCGCCCTCCGTCTCCTCCCCCACCCCCTCCTCTAAACAAAGGAAGTGATTCTGTGTGAGAAAAGCTGAGAAAAACGTGAGCTTCTCGGTGGTGTGATGCATGAATCCAGCCTCGGGACAGTACAGAGGTGCGGCCTCTCGTGCTCCCTCCCTCCCGTCTCCATGCGGCAGGAGGGTGGGTGACAGCGAGTGCTGGCCACCTGCGGGACTCCAGAAGGTCCCTCTCTGGTCTCCCACGACCACCAGCGGTTGGCAGCTGGGTCCCTGCCCTAATCCCCAAACCTACTCTCTCCAGGAAACCAGTCCCGCACCGCACTGTCAGGAAGACACAGGCTTCTAGCACCTTCGCTACTTTGCAGACGTTTCCTGAGTCATTACATCCCTCTCTCATCCTTCTTTGAGGACGCTTTTCGGGCTCTTAGCAATTCCCACGTCGCAGGTGAGGACCCTGACGCTCAGAGCAGTGACCAGGCTCCTCAACATCACCTCCGTCTGTGTCACACTGCCCTTCTCTTTCCTACCCTCTTCCTCCTCTTCCCTTTTACCCCAGCGGCTGAGACCACGCGGCATCTAGTCCAGTTCCTGTGCTCCAGAAAGAGAGCAGGCTGGGAAACGAAAGGAACTTGCACAGGACCCTCCGACCCTCCCCACACTGCCCTAGCCTTCACCTCATTCCCAGCCCCAAGCCTTCCCCCTCAGGGCCTCACAGAGCCCACCTGAGAAATCGTGTGTGTATGTGGTGTGTGTGTGCATGTCTGTGAGTGTGTAAGTGTGTCTATGTGTGTGTGTGTGTGGTGTGTGTGTATATGTGTGTATGTGTGTGTGTGTGTGTGGTGTGTGTGTGGTGTGTGTGTGAGTGTGTGTGTGTGGTGTGTGTGGTGTGTGTGGTGTGTGTGTGTGTGTGTGTGGTGTGTGTGGTGTATGTGTGAGTGTGTGTGTGTGGTGTGTGTGTGAGTGTGTGGGTGGTGTGTGTGTGTGTATATGTGTGTATGTGTGTGTGTGTGTGGTGTGTGTGAGTGTGTGTGTGTGTGGTGTGTGTGGTGTGTGTGGTGTGTGTGTGTGTGGTGTGAGTGTGTGTGTGGTGTGTGTGTGTGTGTGTGTGTGAGTGTGTGTGTGGTGTGTGTGTGTGGTGTGTGTGTGAGTGTGTGTGTGTGGTGTGTGTGTGTGTGTGTGTGTGTGTGTGTGTGTGTGTGTGGTGTGTGTGTGGTGTGTGTGTGTGTGGTGTGTGTGTGTGGTGTGTGTGTGTGGTGTGTGTGTGTGTGGTGTGTGTGTGTGGTGTGTGTGTGGTGTGTGTGTGTGTGTGGTGTGTGTGTGTGGTGTGTGTGTGTGGTGTGTGTGTGTATGTGTGTGTGTGTGTGTGTGGTGTGTGTGTGTGTGGTGTGTGTGTGTGTGTGGTGTGTGTGGTGTGAGTGTGTGTGTGTGTGTGTGTGTGTGTGTGTGTGTGTGTGTGTGTGTTGGAGAAGGGCCTGCACTGCACAGCAGCTGGATTAGTCAGGCTCGGGGAACCCCAATGCCCTACTGCTTCCATGCTGGATCTCAGGAAGGGGAGACGGGCTCTGCCTACAAGAGGGAGAGCCACTGCCTGTGCTGGGGTCACAGCAGGGAACAGTTTCTTCTACTTCCACAGAAAAAGAAAGCTGAATCTGATCACAGAAGAACAGTCCTTCTGTGAAGGCTAGCTGTCAGGTGCCTGTCGCCTACCTCCATTCCTCCCCACACCTAAGAGCAAGCTAGCATTCTGCCACTGCTCTCCCCGTGCCAAGAGGCTGGGGTCTGTGTGGCAGGCGTCTCTGCCTCTTGGCCCTTTCTTTCCTTGGCACAAGGCCTTTAAGGCACAAAGCCTTTCTCCTAATTAATTTTAATTTTTTAAGACAAGGACCTGCTATGTAGCCCAGGTTGGCCTTGAATTCAGTCATTTTAGCTCTTTTTCCCCCAACGCTGGAATTATAGATACAATCCAGGGCCTCGCTGAACAAAGAGAGTATTTGCTTGCTTGTTTGGTTGGATTTGTTTTGTTTTGTTCCGGTTGTTTGTTTGGTGCTGAGGAACAGAACTCAGGACCTCATGAGATCTAGCCACGTGCCCTACAGCTGAGTTATAACTGTGATACTGTCTTGAATCTTGATCTGCCTCTTGTTAGCCATATGGCAAACCTGGCCTGGGGCAGCCAGAGGCTTGAGGGAGAGGAGGACACGCGGAAGGACAGAGGCAGTGGAGGAGGAGTGGCTGGAATGGACATTGCCAAATATGTGATGCTGTTTTCACACATGCCCCAGATCCCTGGCGAGATGGCCACCCTCCCGCAGCCACATGACCCTGCACCATTTCCCCTGCCTTCAGCGGAGCCCTGATTTCTTTATCTGCATGATGGCTTGACCAGGAACAGCACCTCCCAGAAGGCTGTGAGAACTGCATAAGCCTGCTTAAGGAGAGTGGAGCACAGACTGTGTATTAAAAGGCCAGCAGAGATGTCTCAGTGGGTGAATGCACTAGTACCAATCCCGACAACCCATTCAATCTGCAGGACCCACAGTATGGAAGGGGACAACGGTCCCCCAAAGGTTGTCTTCTGAAGTCCACGTGTACGCACTGTGGCAGACCCACACACATATGCACACGCACACATGCACAAGCACTAAATAAATAAAATGTAATATAATATTAAAACAATAAGAAGCAACAGTGCCAGGCCAATGGGAAGAAGGGGAGGGAAGGAGAGTCCAAAGTTCAAAATATTGAAATCTGCCCTTTACTGATAATGGAGGCATGGTGGGACCAAATCCCACAGGTACCAGGCTTGAGTGCCCTTAAAGGTGCCCAAGTGAAATTTTTTACTAAGCATGTGACTCTGGGGCAAGATGATGTCACAATAAGTGAAAAGGTCCCAGGGCCCTGACTTTACCCAATCTCCCCTCAGTCCTCTTTCCCTTCTAAGCCTCTTGTCCCTGGTTTCTCTGCTGACAGAGGTGGAGATGCTCCTGGGACAGCCCTGCTGCGCAGCCCCGACCTTTCTCCTTTCTGGAGACCTCCACATTGCCCCCAAACTCCCCAGAAGCCTGCCCACCCTTGGGGATATCAAAAGGACAGAAAACGTAGGTGTCGAGGCTTGGGTCCACTCCTGATAGAGCTGGGGATGGAAGAGGTCTTGGGACTCCTCTGAAGCTAGGCACGAGTGTGCATGCCTGTTTCCTCAGCTCTAACACACCTTAGGCAGGAGTTCAAGATCAGCCTGGGCTAGACAGTACATTCCTGGACCCCGTCTCATAAAACCAACAACTTCTTCTAAGTCTGGGGGCATAGTTCAATGGTAGGCTGCTGGCTTAGTGTAGGGAGTCCTCTGTTCCATTTATTACACACTCTCTCTCTCTCTCTCTCCCTCCCTCCCTCCCTCCCTCCCTCCCTCCCTTCCTCCCTCCCTCCCTCTCTCTCTCTCTCTCTCTCTCTCTCTCTCTCTCTCTCTCTCTCTCTCTCTCTCTGTTTTCTTCCAGCAGGCAGATTATTGGTTCCCTTCTCGTGGTTTTCAGCATTATTCTGGGCATTGCATGCACAGAGGCCTGGATAAGAACTGGAAGTCAGGACAAAGCAGGACAAAGAGATTGCGGGGCCGTGTGCCACCCCAGTCCAGTTCTGTCCATCCTGCTGATGACTTCCTGAAATCTCCCTGCTTTTCCGGCCCCACACTGCTCTGCCTTTGAAGACCAGACGTGTAGGTCTCTTCCTCCGTCTCTCCCCTTTCCAGCTGCCCGAGAAAGGGGCTGAGGCCATCTCTCTTCAGCCACATTGTCATCGTGCGTTCACCTGGTTTTACTCAGTGACGCTTAGGAACCCCTCGTGCATATCAGAGGGTAGCCAGGACAAGAAGGCAAGGACCTCCAGCAAAAGTTCCCAGTCACAGGCATGAGCACAAATGATCCTCATAGAAAGGTCTTTCTGGAAGGATGAGAGAAAGCCTCTGATCTCTGACCTCAGCCTTTTCCACCTGCCGCTGAGCTTCTACAAGGGCGGAAAGGAAGGAAGGCCACGCCCTCTCATGGAGAGATATAAACATATCAAGGACAACTGAGAACTTGGCTGGGGAGGCAGGTGAGGAAGGAGGACGAGGGTTTCTTAGGGTCTTGGGGGCCATTTCTGCTCTAGGCAGAATTCTATGTTTCATACATGTGTTTTTTTGTTTGTTTGTTTGGTTGGTTTTTATTTGTTTGTTGTGAGGCTTTGTTCCAATATAGATGATTAGCCATGTGGGGAAGAAAAATGAACATTTGAGCTTTAACCCAATTCTTCCATGGACAAACCAGAGAAGTGAGCCCCAGAAAGGGAGAAATAAATTTACCCAAACCTCCCTGTAAGTCAGGGCGCAGCCCAGGCCTGGGAAAGAGCCAGGTGGTGAGATGAACTCTGGGCCCTATCTGTCCCTATCTGAGAGAGTCCTCAGCTTCCTTCTCTCTCCATCTCACCATGAAGAAGGACAGGATGCAAACACACCCTGTGGGAACCAGGGACCCATGCTGAGAGCACAGTAAAGGCTCTGCACAAATGTAGAGCAGTTTGGCACCAGGGAAGATTTTCCTACAGACAGCATCCCTGGGACGCTGACTACACACCTGGGAGACAGCAAACCTGAAGCTCCCAGCCTCTCATCACAGCCGAGTCAGAACCGGGAAGGCTTAAGCGGAGCCATGATCTCCGCTTGGGAAGGGACCGAGGTCTCCCTGAAGGAGAGCCTCAGCAGACCACTCGCCCCTTCATTTACTCAGCTGTACTGCCTGAAGCCCACTTAGGAAGATGGTGTGCGTGGGATCACCTGCTCAGAGTCTGCCAGAGCTCAAGGCTGTGTGTTCCAGGTGCCATGGACTAGGCAGGGAGCTTCCTGAGCAGGCACTGGCTGGAAGGTTTCCAGAGAAAGCAAGCTGGGCCTGGGCTTGAGGAGGGGCTGGGTGCTCTGTGTTTGTGGAGAAAGACAGGTGGCATGAGGAGGACCTTTGTGGTTGACAAAACAAACAGCTCGAAGGTACAAGTGTTTGCTAACCCTTGAGGAAGCTGAGGGGCTTGATGAGGCTCCAACCTGAGTCTGGGCAGCACAGTGACAGTGGCCAAACCTCCAGGGTGGGGCAACAATCGTGCTGGAGGTCTCAGCTCTGCCTTTTCCATGGGCATGGCCAGTAGGTCCCCACATTCCCTGAGCCCAGCTCTCTCATCCAGGAGGAGAAATCGCAGCCCGCTCTTGTTAGATGAAGGCGCGTCTCAGGATGTAACCATAGCCTACTTTGTTGATATTTGAAAGCTCTGGAGGATTTTTGAACAGAGGACTGAAGGATCTGGAAGCTGCCACGTCATTTCTTTCGGTTCTGGGGATCGAACCAGGGCCTGTGCGTGTTAGGCTGAACTTCAGCCTAACCCAAGACAACCTAACTCAGAAAGGCAATCCCAAAGGGCCCGGAGGAAGGAGAAAGAGGCTGGAGATGTGTCAGCAGCCTTGGTCGAAGACTGCGAAGCTGAGGAGAAGAGGAGGCAGTGGGGACAGAGAGGATGAGAAATGTGCATGGGAGGACTCCTGAGCACAGTGGCTGGGAAAGTGAAAAGGTAAAGATGGTCCAGGAGAGACACTGATGGCTGATGACAGAGATGCAGACGGTGCAGGCAGAGGGTGGGTCAAGTGACATGGAGACCTACAGGCTTCCTGTGGGCTTCTGGAAAGACCAGAAATGTGGGACAGGAATCAAGTCACCTCTGTCCAGGTGGGAATAGAGACCTTGGGGAACAAGATTCCCACTGGGGCTAAGGTTGGGGCAAGATTACTCAAAGGAGGCTACAAGGAAGCTTAGGCTGTGGCTCCCAGGACAGAAGGGAAAGCTGCCAGAAGGTGAGTGGAGGCGTTTCAGGAAGAGAGGTGCTGAGGGGCCCGAGAGGGAAGCAGTCCTACTTGGTGACAGGAAGGGAATAGAAACCTGGAAGAATCCTCATGGGGAGGGTGGGTGTGTGAGGGCCTCTCGGGGGTTAAAGCTGCCGCAGTTAGTTAGCGGTGCAAGTCGTGGGTGCAAACTAGTCTTTGAAGGAGCTTGGCAGGGAAAGAACAAAAGATGGATGGTTAGCTGCAGGAGAAGGAGGTCAAAGAGAGGTTGGTTTTAGCTGTGGGGAGATCTGAGCATGCTCACAGCTTCAGAGAAGAAGGCAGTAAGGAGATGAATCAGAGGCAGCGATGCTCAGTACAGGCCAGGCTCTCCACACCACCTCTGCGTGCCCGTGGGGACACAGGCAGACATCCACTGCCGACTGACTGCACTTGGCACTCTGTCTGATGCTCTACAGAGACCTGGAAACCCCTGGCTTTCCCCCACCTAAGCCTGGTCCTTTGTTGGGTGTTTCAGGGATGCTCTCGGGCCATCGCAGGAATCCCATCTCTATTGATACATAGCCGATAGCATTTCACGTCAATAAAGACCCGGCTAGCCCTGCATCAGCTCCTCCTCTTCTGATGGCCACAGCCCAGCCCACACACTGGGCGCTAGCCATGGATTCCTTGGCTTCCTTGACCCCATCTGTAGTCAAAAGAGGTCCCTCTGGATGATCTACTTGCCACCCTTCACCATCCAAAACACACAACTGGCTCCGTCACTTGACAGACCCATCAGAACCATGCCACCCTGGGCAGTCCATTTTACCCTGAGCGGCACCTTCCAGAACTCCTCAACACCAACCCCTCCAAAGACAAGGAAAAGTGACTATTCACTGGGCAGGGACTAGTCACATCAAGGCAGGGAGAGATCTGTGACGTCTGTTAGAGGCTAGGCGGGCTGATTTCCGAATTCTCTGCGCCTCCCTATTCCTTCCCTCCATCCATTGCTGCCCTTCAATAAAGACACATTCTGTGTGCTTCCTCATGGGGCGAGCCAGCCCTCGAGATGTGGAGGGGGGAAGACAGGAAGGGTTTTCACAGCAGTGGTACTCGGAATAGCTTAAGAGCAGACATAAGCCAAATGCTCACCAGCTAGAGTTACCAGAATACATTCGGGACACCCAGTTACAAAAACGTTACCAGCTTTATTGAGAAACAACTTATGTCTCCTAAAGTTCACTCGTGTAAAGTGTACCGGCAGTGGTTCTGAGACTACATTTACAGAATTGTGCAATCACCACGGCCATTTCATTTCAGAGCACGCCCATCATCTCCCTCAAAAAAAAAAAAAAAAAAACCAAAAAAAACCAAAAAAACCCGTGCCCATTATTAGCAATTACTCTCCCTCCCCAGCCCCAGACAACACGAATCTTTGCTGGGAAGCCTTGAGACAGACCCTCACTATATGACCCAGGCTAGCCTCCCGCTTCAGCGTTCTATGGATTTGCCGGGTCTGGGACTCACCAGTGGTCCTTTGGGACTAGTGTCCTTCAAATAGCTTAATGTTGTTAAGGCTCGTCTGAGTTGTAGCATGTCTCAACACACACCAACAACAACCTCCTCCTCCTTTTACTGTGGAGCTCAGAGCAATAACTTGGGGGTCTGTTGCCTCCCTCCACTTGTGGGTTCTAAGGATCTAACACAGCACATCAAGCTGTTTTACCCGCTGAGCCATCACACTAGCTCAACACTTAGATTTCACGTCACGGACAGTCCGAGTCTTCATAATCCAGTCTTCAGTTGGTGACAAGTGGGTTGCTTTCACTTTGGGGCTATTGGAACAACGCTGCTACAAAAGGTCGGGTATAAACGTACGCATGGACACACACACACACACACACACACACACACACACACACACACACACACGCACACACCACGCAGCTCAGGTGTTATCAGCACAGTGGCCTTACAATGGCCCTGTAACGGGTGCCTGTGTACCAGTCTGAGGCAGGAAGACTGACACTGAAGCCGGAACAGCTTTCACCCTGCCAAGCAGAGAGCCGACTGGGCTGCAGCACCGTTTGCTCAGCTGGGGGCCCAGGGCAGTGAGCCGGTCAGAAAGCCTGCTGCACACACATTTTCACAGGCTGTGTTCCTCCCCAGCACGCATGGAAGGAAGCGAGGCGTGCACACACACGACGGCAACGGTGAGCGTTCACCCCTTCCAAACCGGTCACACAGGCTCATTCCCTCTGCTGGTCTTTTCCTGGCCCCCATTCCCCGATCTTAAGCACAACTCTAAATGCCATTCTACAGACACTCCCTTCAGATCCGTGTCACCTCAGCCCTGAACCCGGAAGGAATTTGCACCCTGAGCGGGGCCACTTGCCCAAGACTGGGGAAGAGAGGTGGCCTGTGGTCCTGCCATCTGTCCCCTCTATGGACCCACAGATCAGAAATTAACTCCTACTTCTAAAGCCACTCACTAGACATGGTTGCTCCTGCTGGAGACACAGAGGGGCCTTTTGATGGCTGAGTCTTCACCCTCTCCCCATTCCCGCCCCAAGGCCCTAGGCATTGCCCCTGCTAGGCAAGCCCTTTACCATTGAGCTATTTCACCGACCCCAAAGTCGGGCGATCTCATCACACAGGACCTGGGGCACAGTAGCACGTGGCCGACGGTCCAGAGCGAGGTGCGGAAGGACAGTGTGATGACGTTATCTTTGGGGGCTCTCCTGCCCCTCGTGGCATCGCGGATGACAGGACAACGATTCTCCTCCCTTCCCTCCCACAGGGAAGCTGAGGAGCACGGCTCTGCGCCCTTGTCTGGAGCTCTGGGTCCCCCTGCTGGAGGGACTGGGGCCTGGGCGGGGCGTTGAGCCCGGAGGGCGGATCCCTCAGGTGACAGCTAGAATGAACTTCAAGAAGGGACACAGATGCTGGGACAGCTGAAGGGACAGGGGACCAGCCCTACAAATGCCCAGCAAGCATGCCCGCCTACGGAGACGCTGGTCCCCTGATGCCCAGTCCAAAATCCTTCGCTGCCACCCCGCCACCGAGTGTTTTCAGGCAAAATCTCCCGAAAGTGCCTAAAAGAGCACGTGCTGGGGCCTCCCTGCCCTGGGAAGATCTCCAAAGACAGGGTTCCCAGCACCCTCTGCTTCCCGTCATCCTGCCTCAGGGATCTGTTTTCAGTACTGACCTTTCACCTCCAATACTTCTGGGAACCTTCCTTCATCAGGGCACAGAACCCTCGGTCACCCGATTCTCCTAACGCTGTGTGCTTGGTCCCTAGGGCCTAGTAAATTTGCTCAAACGTCCCTTCTGAGAATATGACCCAGAAGCCTCTGTTTTCCCGTCTGTAAAGTGTAAACTACAGAACTATCTGAATGAGCAGCCGGGAGAAGTTGGTGGTATCGGGACTCAGCACTTCAGCATTTGACACAGACCCACACGTATTGCCATCTGCGGTTCTTTGTCCCTGTCTACCCCAACACCTAAACTCAGGAGAAACCGGGTAAGTACAGTAGGCGAAAAGAGGTCTCCTAGAAGTACAGCATGGCCGGCCCTGTCACATGTTTGAGAGTCCACAACCTAGCCACCTCCTCACCCTTCCACCCAGGCTCCGGGGGGAGGAGAGGCAGCTGCTTCCCCTCGGCTGCCCAATCCCCGACCCAGCCAAGGCCTGGCACATCTGCTGCAGTGGCCCAAACGCCTCAGGTTTAGGGCTGCACAAAGGCCAGCTGGGGCTGGAGGAGGGGAAGGGTAGAAGATGGGCGCCCTGCCTACTCATCTCTTCCCTCATCCTCAGCTTCCTAGGATGAGCAGCCTTTCCTAGCAGCCTGGGACCTCTGACCTCATTCTTGCCACAGCTGTGGCGGGCAGGGGGCTGTCCTCTTCCCCTCTCTTGTCCTCTACTCTCTAGGACCTCCACCCCACCCCCTTCCCTGTTCCCTCTGTCGCCCACATGCTGCCCAGCTGTCACTGCCCCTGTGCTGGGCACTCCGCCCACCTGCAACAGGCATGAATCGCCAGCATTCACGCTCTGACCCCTCAGCCCTCCACCTGTTCCCCTCGGTCTGGGCAGCAGGGCTGTGTGGCCCCATCTGTTGTCCTCCGTCTAGGACTCAGGGCAAAGATTCCACTCCAAAACTCCCAGCTTCCACTGTCTAGAGTGGTAGGAAGGCCTGGCTGATGGACAGGATCCAACTGGAGGGGGGGGGGACTTCATCTTCTTCCTTCCCCAGGCCAGCAACACTGTCCCAAACAACCCACAACCTATCTTTTCACCTGAAGACAGCTAACAGCCCACTCCCTCCAGAAGGACCTTTGCATATTTAAACACATTCTAATTTTATTTCCTCATGGCCAGGCCCTTTGTCAATGTACAATGGCAAATTGTAAAACAAGACAGTGAGAAACTTTGTGTGTGTGCATGTGCATGCGTGTGTCCGTGCGTGCGTGCGTGCAATAGTGACTGAGGAGTCTCCCAGCCAAGAACATGTTAAAATAAATTATTTGTTCCGCAAGTAATGTGGGAATGCACTTTTCTTTCTTTTGTTTTATGGTTTTTCATTTTTTGAGACGGGAACTCATGTTGTCCAGGCTGGCCCTGAACTCCCAATTCTCTTGCCTCCGCCTCCCAAGCGCTGGGGTTACAGGTGTGAACCATCAGACCTGGCCTGAATATACTTTTCTTAATAAAAGAGTGACGCCACTACTGTTCAACTCAGATGCCCTCAGATCCTTCTGCGCAGAGGCGACCACTATTACCACCTTGGGGCATTTCCAAGCGTTTATTGAGTATCTGTATAACTTGCACACATGTATTATTTAGCCACATATATGACAGCCCTCACGCAGGTCTGAGTTTTTATTGTTCCTATGTAAGTAGTGACCGACAAACTGGCAAATGAGTCTGTTACAAAAAGCCCTACCTGGGCCAGTATAAAGACTCAGTGGACAAAAGCCCCAGCTGCCAAGCCGGACGGCCCGAGTTCAATCCTGATGTCACACACAGTGGGAAGAGAACAGACCCACAAAAGTTATCCTCTGACCTCCACAAGGGCGTGCACACACACACACACACACACACACACACACACATACGTGTGTGCACATTCGCGCACACACACACACCAAACAAGTATAGAAACAGAATTTTAAAGGACTAGCTGTCTACATCAGCACGCACGGGCCTGCAGTCCCTTCTAATGCCCTTTGTGCCCAGCATGGACATCCTTTGTTAGCACCCCCTATCGACAGACATTTCCTCCACCTCCTGCTTTCTCCCTTCATAAACAATATGTCCCTGTCACAAGTCGGAGCCTTCTCCAGCCTGGTCCTCCTTGACCCCGTGTGCCTACTTCTTGAGAATAAAAAGGGTTACCTTTTACACTGTTTCAAAAGCACAATGTCGTTAGGCCACTTTAAAAATAAAATTTTAGTCACCCTTTTCCAAAATCTTGTAGAGTTGTAAGGTGATTCCTCTTTCTGTACAGAAGGGACAACGAGATTTGGAAAAAGGGAAAGGGGGATGGGGATGAAGAAGTAAAAAGGAGGAAGAAGAAAGGGGAGTGGAAATGTGCTTTATTATCCCAGCACTGTCTGCAACAGGACCGCTGCCTTCTGCCAGAAGGGAAAGGGTTAAGTGAGACTTGGTGCGTTCACTCAGTGGAATATTATGAGGTCATTAAAGTCATAATTGTGAAGACTGTGTAGGAACATGGAAAATGCTTCTTCTATATTAAATTTAAAAGCAGACTACAAAATTAAAACTCTATTATGGTTACAAGTATGCAATAGGATGTAGGCATACAAAGATGGGAGGGAATATAGACAAATGAAAACAGCCTGCTTTGGACACCATGGCAGTCCTGAGTGCATCTATACTGTTGCTCACTACAGCTGCTTGAGTGCTACAATGTTGTCTGTGTAACAGATGGCTAATGTTTAAGTGAAATAGCAATGGAAAGAAGACGGGGAAGGGAAGTGTGTGTGTGGGGGGGTGTTGGCTAGTTTTGTGTCAACTTGACATAAGGAAGGACATAAGAGGAAGGAGCCTCAATTGAGAAAATCCCTCCCTAAGATCGGGCTATCGGTAAGTAAGCCTACGGGGCATTTTCTTAATTAGTGATTAGTGTGGGAGGGCCCAGTCTATTGTGAATGTTTCCATCCTTGGGCTGGTGGTCCCAGCTTCTGTAAGAAAGCAGGATGAGCAAGCCATAGGGAGCAAGCCAGTAAGCAGCATCCCTCCGTGGCCTCTGCATCAGCTCCTGCCTCCAGGTTCCTGCCCTGTGTGAGCTCCTATCCTGACAGTCTACCTAAAAATGACAGGTAGGAAATGGTAGCACACATCTTTAACCCCAGCACTGGGGAAGTAGAAGCAGGCAGATCTCTGAGTTCCAGGCCAGCCAGGGCTACACAGAGAAACACTGTCTGAAAAAACAACAATAAAAACAACCTACTAGTATGGCTATAAATATATACAAGCCGGGTCCCTGCAGTAAGATGGAGGCCTGGAGAGGTAGATGTGTAGAAGCAGAGGGGTGTCAGTGATCCAGCCCCAGGGAAAGCTGCTGTGTGACAATGGGAGAGCATGTTCCAGTGGCCTAGTAAATCATACTCCTGCATGATGCTACTGAGGAAACTGCGGAAATTATGAGCGGTTTTGTTCTTGCGTTCAGTGCTTGGATGAGATGCCCCCTGTGTAACCGTGTATTTGAACGTTTGGCCCCCAGGCAGTAGCACTGTTTGGGGAGGTTTAGGGCTGTGGCCCTTGCGGAAGGAAGTTACTGGGGGTGGAAGCTACTTCCCGGTTTCAAAGGTTTCCCATTCCCAATACTCCCTCTTGCTCTGCTGTTTGCTGTGGTCCAAAGATGGGAGCCCTCACCTCCTGCTCCAGCCTCCGTGTCTCTTGCTTGCTGCCACCTTGTCACCACCGTTGTGTACTCTAACCCTCTAGAACAATAAGCCAAAATTCTTCCCCTGCCCCTCACAAGTTGCCTTGGTCACTTTGTTTTGCCCCAGTAACAGAAAAGCAGCTAACACACTGCTTGGACTCTGAGTTAAGGGGACTTGGGGAAGGCTGGGGGTGGAGGCGCTGTTTACATGGATGGTGTTGGGTGGTGAACTCATGGAAACTTACTAGAAAGATTCACTGAGCTGCTAGCCCAGAAGATGGGCCATGGGAATGAAAAGGGTTTCAGAGACCCAGCTCAGCAGCCTGCAGGGTCTAGGGTTATTCAAGACATGTAAACACTCCAATCCTGTTTGACACATTCTCACTGCTGACGTCCATGCTGAATGCGCGGCCTAACGGCTGACCCCTGGAACTGTTCTCATTTCCCACTGCATGAGCATCCCCAGCTGTAAAGAAATGTAGCACTATCTGATGGGCGCAAAGCCACATGACAGGAAAGGGACTCGGATTTGACAAGTGTGAGTTTGCCTCAGGCTTACTTCTTTTTAAGAATATAAAAAGCACTCTTTGACCATTTCATACATGTATAAAATGTATTTTGAGCATACACATCCCTACCCCTCACTCCCCCATGTCCTCCCCAATGTGTCCCCTTCCCACCTCCATGCACTCTTCCTTCTTTATTTTAATAACCAACTGGATTCAGTAATGCTGCCTGCATGCACATACCATGGACATCCCAACAGCGGCCACATCCCCAAAGGAAAGGACTCTCGCTCCATCCCCTGGCAGCCATCAGCTGGGAATAGCTCCTCAGCCAGGTGAGGCCTCATGAGTCTCTACAGCATGCATACCCGGGATGCAGGATGCTGACTGACGTGGTCTTGTGCAGCAGACTCTGTGCCCTGCTCCTCGGTCGTCTGGGTCTTATGTTATACCCACATCGTGTTCTGTGACATTCCCCGGGCTTAGGGAGCTCGACGCGCCCCACTTTACACCTGGCAGTCATTACTTCCAGCCCTCTGACGGTTGTGAGTCTCTACATTAACTGCAGCTGCAAGAAGACGATTCTCTGATGAAGGTTGAAGGTGACCCTCATTTGTGACTGTAACACACATTTTTTGCAGGCAGTTTGATAACATGTCCATTTAACAAAACAACCATCGGCTACCCGGGACCTATGACTTCCTAGCCTTGTGTGTTTTTTGTTTGTTTGTTTTTGTTTTTTGAGACAGGGGTTCTCTTTGTAGCTTTGGAGCCTGTCCTAGCACTCTGTAGATCAGGCTGGCCTCTGCCTCCTGAGTGCTGGGATTAAAGGCGTGTGCTGCTACCACCAGGCTTTATTTGCTTGCTTTTGAGAAAGGTTCTGATAGAGCAGGTTGACCTCAAAATCACAGGAATTTTGCCTCTGCTTCTGAAGTGCTGGGATTAAAGGTGTGTATTAACAAACCTAGTTTTTTTTTTTAAGATGTTTTATGTATGTATGTATGTATGTATGTATGTATGTATGTATGTATGTACAGCATATACATACCTAGTGTCCTCAAAGGCCAGAAGAAGGCACTGGATCCTCTGAAACAAGATTTACAGATATGTAAGTACTGGGAATTAAACCTGATCCCCTTCAGGAACAGCAAATGCTCTTAAACACTGAGTCGTCTCTCCAGTGCCAGCTATGTGCTTGCCATCAGGGTTACAGAGCCAGGTGGAAATTCCTTTCTGAATAGCAGGTCTCAAATCCAGTCAGAAAGCAAGCCAGGTGTGGTGGCGCACCTGTAACTCCAGCAGTAGAAGAGGCAGGCAGATCTCTGTGAGTTCCACAGCTACTTAGTGAGATCCTTTCTCAAAAAGTCAACAAAAAGGAAGGCAGGCAGGAAGGCAGGCAGGAAGGAATTGTGCCTTTTATACAACACTCAGCAGAGATTAAATTCAGGATGGCCCTCTTGGTGCAATTGTGACATGACTATTTTGGGAGACTGGGTAAGGTGAAAGGAAATCGTACTCTCCCAGGAAACGGTTCGGCCAGGTATAGTGATGCTTGCCTATAACTCCAGCGTTCAAGAGGAGAGGCAGGAGTTCCAGGACAGCCTGGGCTTGGAGTGACACGATTTCAGAACAGCAAAACAACGGGAAACGGATGAGACAGAAGAAACGGGGGAAGGAAAAGAAGATGAAGAAACAGGAAGGAGGAGGAGGAGCCTGCTTTCCTAGAAGTCTAGAGAATGCTGGGTAAGTCCCAGAAGCTGACATCATTGTATATGGGCCCATTTCTTCCCCAAGTGAGACCCATCCTGAGAGCCATCACAAGTGCACCTGAAGCCTTTACCAAGATGTCTCCAAGTCCTCTCTCGTGGGCTTCCCCATCTAGCACTGATCTACAGGAACGCATGTGTGCATGCAACTGCTAAATCCAGCTCTCTTGTACTGCTGGTAACAGCCCGGGTCTTTGCTCAACCAGCTCCACATACCTGTTAATTTTTAAAAGTTATAGAGGCCAGTTCTGAGGGAGAGCAGAGTGGTTTATTGATTAGTCCTCCCAGTAGGGACAAGAACAAACACTAGGCAGAATGTTTGGAACCTCTTTTTAAATGCATCAATAACTCTGGAGATAAACTCCAAATCCCAAGGTCACGTAAAAGGCACCCAGAAAGACAAGTGTTACACCCTCATCGTGTACATTAACCTTCAATTTTCAATGACTCTCAGGGCAGCAGAGTTTGTCACTGACGGGTCTCCGGCAGGCGATCCCACCCTCACCATAAACCAGTGAGTCTGGAACCCAGGGGCCACCATTCAGTGTAAGATAAGCCAACACCATTTCCCACTGGCCTGGAACCTGGATTTGAGCAGAAGGTGAAGAGCTTCTCTGTTGAGAAATCACTGCCTGCTAACCTCTTGAAGGTGCCTGATGATCCAAACCTATAAGCCAAGAATGCATCTTCTTGTGATGCTGGGCTGGCAGCATCCACAGGTGTCGGGTATTATCAAACAAAAGACACTTGGGGAGGAAAAGAAGACCCTTTAGAAACGGTGCAGAGAATCCGGTGAGTGTTGTTTGGCTGCCTGTCGCTGGGGTGCTGTTCATTTTGGCTCATGTTTCCAGAGATTTGAGGCTATGTATGCTCAGCCTGATTGATCACTTTGGAACTGTGGAGCTGTCTACCACATGGGAGCAAAGAAGAAAGAAGCAGGGATCTTGTCCCAGCCTCTCCTTCAGACGCATAACTCCAATGGCTTAATTCCCTCCATTAAGCCCAGCTATGGAAAGTTGAAAAACATCCCCAAAGCATGATCATCCAGGGATCAAAGTTCAGTACATGAGCCTCTTGGGGAATAGTTAACATTACAACCACAGTAACAAGCTTATAGTCAATAAATAAATAAACAAACCTCAGGGGGCTTGCTGATCTCCAGCCTAGACCAGGTCCAGTGAGAGGCCTTTCCTCAAGGGAATAAGGTGGAGAGTTAGAACTGGATATCTCAAGTTCTTCGATGCCCTCATGACACTGGTTCCAGAGGTTGTGTCACTAGGGTGATGTCATCGCTGTGGGACCTTCCTTCACAGCACACTTGTACACAAACCAGATGTACAGGTCAATCACATGACATGGCCTCTTGATGCAAGAATTCACTTGAGTGTGCTTAGTCACAGATTAAACACAATGACAGAGAAGATTGACAAACTAGAATGTGAAATCTCTAGAAAATACTCAGATTAAAATCCATGCTGAAAGACCTGGGGGGAGACAGCTGGGCTGGTATAGAGATTGCTGCTCGAACGTGAGAACCTCAGTTCGAGGCCCAGGGACCCATGTTAAAAAAAAAAAAAAAAAAAAAAAAAAAGCCAAGCATCTTGGCACACATTGGAACCCTTGTGCTTTGGAGTTGGAGGCAAGAGGATTCCTGGGGTTCACAAGCTAGCCAGTGTACAGGCTCCCTGCACTCCGGGCCAGTGAGGAGCATTGTCTGCAAAACAAAAAGACAGAAAGGTCCCAGGGAACAAAACCCAAGACAGTTCTCAGGCCTCCACATGTACCTGTGCATGTATGTACACATACGTGCTCATGCTGCACACATACACCAAAGTCATAAATACAACACATAGTGAGAAACGTGTGACAAAGAGAGAGAGAGAACTGGAGTACAAGAGAAGATAAAATACATGCAGGATTTGGAGATACCTAGGATATTCCAAAATAGGACCACAGATTCAAGAGTATCTGTGATACCTCCCTTCCACCTAAATACCTTGGTATGGGGCACAGCATAGCTAGACTAGGAAGAACCCACATGGAGGGGGTTCTACAGAACAGGAAGTCAGACATTGTGAAAGAGTAGGACTGCCAGGTGATAGGAGACGTTATTCTGTAAATATGTTTCTCTTATTGGTTAATGAATAAAGCACTGTTGGCCAATAGAAAGGCAAAATAGGCAGGACTAGGAGACAAGGAGGATTCTAGGAGATGTAGAGATTCAAGATGTAGAGGCTTGAGAGAGGAAGAGGTCCAGACCCTCTCTCTGGTAAGATAAGATCACATGGAAACACGTAGATTAATAGAAATGGTTTAATATTTAAGACAGAGCTAGCCAATAAGAAACGCTAGTAACGGGCCAACAGCTTTATATCTAATACAGCGTCTCTGTGTGTTATTTGAGGCTGACGCAGCTGTGGGACCAGGCCAGGAGGAAAACTGCTTGTAACAAAAAGGCGCCTGCAGCGTGGGTACTAAGAACATCCACTTAACCTTAACAAAAGTTTAAAAGGGGGTTTTAGAAACAACAACAGAGACGAGCAAGGCTTCTTGGTAGCAGCATTTTTCTCGGTTGGGCTCCGTTTTTCTAGAGACAAGCAGAGATTTGCGCGGCTCCTTTAAGGGAGGTTTCCTGACTCAGCATAGGGCCCCCAAAAAAAAAAAACGCAAGGCTTTTAAGAAGCCCTGCTAACAGCTTAATGGTGTGTACGAGAGCTGGCAATGGCCATGACCACATCTCCACGCCAGCAGCATGCTGCTGGATGCCCAAAGACCAAGGCAGCGAGCACAGCTCTCAGTGTTGGTGCTAAATGTACCCCCACCCCCGGCCATCTTAGATAGACCAAGGCTAATACAGCTGTGGCTTTAATTTTAACAATGTTGTTTAGCAAATAAAAGACTCGTGGCAAAAAAAAAAAAAAAAAAAGAGAGATAAAGATTTACAGTAAAGATGGATTCAGATTTAAGAAAAACCTCTAAAGGTTTACAGTGTGTTTTAACATATGCGTAGACTTGGGAGAGGAAAAAAAAACAGGATTAAGTGATTTAAAAAAAATTTTTTTTTTAAAAGAGAGAGTAGCTGGGTGTGATAGCACATGCCTTTAATTCCAGCACTTGGGAGACAGAGGCATGCAGATCTCTGCGATTTCTAAGTAAACCTGGTATACAGAGTTAATTCCAGGACAGGCAAAAGTTACACAGAGAAACCCTGTCTCAAAACTGTAAAAATAGAAGTAGAAGAAATAGAGCAATAAAAAAGCCACATAAAGATGAAAAGCACACAGACAGTCTGGATACTGTATGCTATTATGTTGCCTTTGTATTGTTTGACTGCTGAGGAAATACCAACAACTGTTAAAAGAAATGTTGTTAGATTATTCCAATTTATATATTTTAAAAATGCTTTGACTTCAAAATTTAAGTCTAAGGACAGGTTACTGGGGACAAGGAATTTTATTTTTGCTTCTACAGAAAATGAAAAGCTGTGGATTCCTTCTAGACTAACATGGTTTGATCAAGCCAGACCTGCTTTCTGCTAGTAGGGGGCAATGTCTTGGGGATCCTAAGAAGATGCAGAAATCCTGGCTATAGTGGTCTGCAAGGCTGCTATGTCCCAGCTGTTTTGAATGTTGGATCATCTGGGACACTGCTTCAGTTTGGAGAGAGTGACGCCCCAATTCCCAAATATTGTTTATAAATGGTTAATGATCACTAACAATCTCTTTTTAAAGGTAAAAAGGGGATTATGGTCTAGAAACGAATACTTTGTTTTGGGATGGATTTTCATTTATTGATACAAATTTAAGGTCAATTTTGTGGTATGTATATTTCTCCTCTTGTTTAGGTATTTTGTTTATATAGCTCATTTAAAATGTAATGTATAATTAAGTACAGATTGTAGAGAGTTACCTATGATAGTCAAAACTTAGAGTTAAGTTAGGTTTTCTAGATAATATAGAGATATATTTGAGATGAATAAATATTCTTCAAACCTTGCAAAGACCTACAGAATATGGCATTTAAAATGGTTTAGGGTTTTTCTTAATAGTAAGGCACAATTGCTCTTGGCAACACCACTTGTGTCAGAAAAGAAGATGGACATCGAAGAAACTTGTTATGGAGTTTACTTCCAATATGGCCAGACTAGCTATTTGGGCAAAATACTGCTCTTGTCTGGACTGTTTGGCTTTATGCTGTGTAAACTGGACATGCATACCCACAGGAAAGTGACTTCTGAAACAAGATGGACATTGCTACAGGGTTCCTGCTTCATGAAAGAGTCTGCCAGACATTCTGCAGGGCACAGAGAAAAGTAACTGACAAACAGCCAATACAGGTGGACAGCTTAAAGTTTCCTACTTTGTTGAGGAGTCTGGAGACACACTATGGCCTATAGGCTGAAGATGGAACATTACAGAAGAACTTCGGGTGACTGACCAGGCAATGAGTTGTCTCTGTCATTTCTAGAGTATATATATTATCCTTCTGTGGTCTTTGATGGAGTTGAAGACAGATAGTTATAGTTATAGTTTTCCTTAGTTAGGACTAAAAATAAGTTACTTATAAGACTTTAGAATCACAAAGATAGGATAGATGATAAAATGTTTTCTTTAAATCTTGCTAAATGTTAATGGACTAAATATTGCTAACTGTAGTTCTTATTTGATAACTGTTTTGTTATATATTTTACTATGTTAAAGTTAAAACCCTTCTTTTTATTTTAGACAGAAAACAGGAGATGATGGGAGATGTCATTCTGTAAATATGTTTCTTTTATTGGTTAATGAATAAAGGACTGTTGGCAAATAGGAAGGCAAGATAGGTGGAACTAGGAGACAAGGAGGATTCTGGGAGATGTAGTAGTAGTGATTCAAGACATAGGGACTTGAGAGAGCAGAGGACCAGACCCTCTCTCTGGTAAGATAAGACCATGTGGAAATACTTAGATTGATAGAAATTGGTTAATATTTAAGACCGAGCTAGCCAATAAGAAACGCTAGTAACAGGCCAACAGCTTTATATCTAATACAGCGTCTCTGTGTGTTATTTGGGGCTGACACAGCTGTGGGACCAGGCTGGTGGGAAAACTGCTTGTAACAACCAGGTGACTTTCCACAGAAAAACAAGATCAACAGCATCTCTAAAGTGCTCAACCTGAACAAACCCGGGGCTGGAGAAGTCAGGTCGGGAGAGATGGCACAGTAGTTAGGAGAGCTTATTCTTGCGGGGGGGGGGGGGGGACCCAGGTTTGGCTCCTAACTGCCTGTAACTATGGCTCCAGGGTATCTGCCTCTTGGGTATGCATGCCAAGTAGGCAAACACATAAAACAAAACAAAATCTTTCAAATGCTGACACCAATAACCATAGGGGGGAGGGGACAGCAAAAATAATAATAATAATAACCCTTAAAGATACAGCCTAAAGGTCTCCAAAAAAGTAATTAATATTTATCGCCAGCAGACCAACATTTAAAGTATACTTGAGAATAAAAGCCAGCAGAGCAGCCAAAGACATCCAAGACCAAGAGGAGTAAAATATGAGCTCACCCTCACCAACAGTGCCTGTGAAAAAGTAATGTCTTGGAGGCTGTTACCATGGTGACCTGGCCAAGGGGCCTGTGGGTTTGGTCCTTGGTGATTCATCCTCCTTCCTCTCCCCTGCACTTGCAGTGCCAGATTCCGTTCATCCTGCTGCTGTTGGGGCAGCGAGAAACAGTTACCCCACATGGCCCTCCCCAGAGCACTGGTTCTTTAAGGCCCCTGCCGGGTTCTGCTGCCGCCGGGGATCCTGAGTTCATGACTACCCCAGGCTAAACTTTCCCAGTGTTACAATAAAAGTCTGTCTGAGAGCAAATACATCTTGTGTGGCTTCGTGTACGTATAGACTTGAGACACATGATGGCATAAAAAGGATACATTAAGGTGGCGAGAGGGCTTTATCACCTTGTTTGAAAAGCATCCAACACCACCGTGCTTGAATCTGAAATGTGGTGCGGTGGGTAGGGAGGTCCATGATTTGAAGGCTTGTCTTCTAGTAATCAGCAATGTAGAGAGGGTGTAGAGAATCTTTACGAGGCAGGCCCAGCTGGAGGAAATCCAGCTCTGGGGGCAAGCTTGTGAAGGCGGTGGCCTGGCCCTGCCCCAGTGATTAACCTGTATGCCTGGATGTGTAGAAGTATGCCGTATGATATGAGGCACGTCCAGTGGGGGCCTTCCTTGCTATGGTGGACCAAGGCCAGGAGTCAAAGCAAACGTTTCCTTCTTTAAGTAGTTTTTGTCTGGCATTCTGTCACAGCAAACAAAGCGATGAAAACAGATGCTAAGTGAAGGTAAAGTGAGCTGAAGACGCGAGCTCACCGTAACTAAGAGAATAAATAACGCAACCGCCCATGCAGGATGGAGAAGAGGGTGGTGCAATAGACGGATCAAAAAGAAAACAAGAACTTTCTGTACATGCAGGAGAATAGAATACACATACATGATAGGGTTTAACCTCACATCTGTAACTGTTTGCATAATAATGAATCAAATGCCTCAAAAGATGAACTTTTTAATGCTAAGTGATACACTTTGTAAGTTAGAAGAAAATGAAAATGGTGTCGAAAACCACACCACACAAACACAAATCAAGATAAAGTTGGGAAGCCAAGCATGGTGGTGCATGCCTTTTACAAGCACTTTAGAGGCAGAGGTAGATGGATCTCTGTGAGCTCAAGACCAGGCTGGTTAAGACAGTAAGTTCTAAGCCTGCCAGGGCCGCATAGTGAGAGCCTGTCAAAGAGAGAGAGAGGTGAGGAGGCAAGCTGGTGTAGCAATACCAGTAACAGACAATGCAAGCCTTAAAACGTATTACCAGAAATAAAGAGGTGATCTATAATTAAAAGAAGAAGAAATTCATACTGAGAAACCATGTCTCAAAAATCCAAAACAAAGGATAAATTCAACAGAAAGATTAAAAAATAAAAAACCCGTCTATCAGTAAATCAGCCTTGAAATACATTAAGCACCCCTCCTCTCAAATGAACAAATACACACACAACTGTAGTTGGAAATTTCGCCATGGCTCTATCAGTAGGTGACTTTGCTGAGTGATTGTTATGCCAGCATGACATAGGCTAGAATCACTGGGGACCAGAGAACAAAAGCTGAGACCACGCCTCCACCAGACTGGCCAGTGTGCAAGCCTGTGGCACTTTGTCTTGAGGGATGATGGATACAGGCAGGCTCAGCTCGCTGTGGGTGGTCCTCACTTGTTTGAGAAACAGGCTGAGCATGCCAGGGGAGCAAGTCACTAAGCAGCCTTCCTTCATGATCTCTGCACCAGTCTCCGCCTTGAGTTCCTGCCCTGACGTCCCTGAATGATGGACTAGTGGGAATAGAAATGACAATTTGCTCTGTTTCTAAAAGAGAAACAAATATCAGCGAAAAGTTCCCACAAAGAAAACCGTAGAGAACTGTGGTAGGTGGTGTTCTAATATCAGCACTTAGGCTGGAGGACCGAGAGTTCAAGGCCACCCTCGCCTCCTTCCAAAACAAAACAAAAAATAAAAACAGCATCAACGAAACTCTAGCACTCACTGCAAGGGCTCCTAAGTGGAATCTTCTGCATATTTAATGAAGGACTGGGCACCAAGCTGCTTAACAAATCCCTCAAACTAATGGAGAACACTTCCTAACTTATGTCATGAGGGCAGCATACTCACGGCGCTAAACCCTTGGAAGAAAGGAAAATCACACATCAATCTCTCTCATGCACACACTTGAAACCCTACATATAATATCACCTAACCAAACACGTGACACATAAGATAAAAAATTGTAAATGTTACAATTCGACCTAAAACCAATGCGGTTATAATACACAGCAAAGAATGAAACAAAAAGAGCACATTCTCAACATATGCGAAACATTATTTGACAATATCCCAATCTCTTTTTAAAATATCCATTTTATTATCTTATTAACTATGTGTTCATGTGTGCCTTTGTGCACATTACTGCAGTGCCCAGAGGGTCAGGGGCCTTGGATCCTCCGGAGCTGGGACTACAGTGGATGTGAGCCATCTGATGTGGGTGCTGGGAACCAAACAGGCCTTTGTAAGATCTGTGTGTGCTCTGCACTGCCGAGCATCTCTGGCATTCCTCCCCCAAACCTCATTTATAAAGTAACATCACTATAAAGTAGGCTAGGAAAGAATTCCATCAATCTGATTTTAAAGTCTCTCTCTAAAAGCAACACCAAATATCCTGCTTAGCGATAAAACATACAAAGATTTCCCCTCTGAGATCAGGTATAAATAAGAATGTCTGCTACTGAGGGTTCAACATTACACCAGAGTCAGAGACACTGCAATAAAGCAATATGAAATTAAAATGGATAAGATATAATGAAATGTGGCGTATGCCTTTAATCCCAGCACTTTGGGGACAGAAGCAGGTAGATTTTTGTGGGACTCAAGGCCAGCCTGACCTACACAGCGAGTCCTTATCTCAAGAGCGAGGGGGTGGGTAAAAGAAGAAGCTAGACAGATGGTTCAGCAGTTAAGAACACTCGCCATACAAACGTAAGGACCAGAGTTCTGATACCAGCATCTAGAACAGCTTCCAGTGGGCAGGGAAGAGGAGGGAGCTAGCACCTGCTGACTTTCGGCCTGGAGTAGAAAAGATTCCGGGAGAGACCCTGCCTCAAAGAGATAGGCAGAGTGATAGACACCTAATGCTCTCTGAGCACCCAGAGGCATGCAGCTGCCACCATCCCCCCCCAAGTGTGTGCGCATACACACATGCACACACAACACACTCACACACACACACACACACACACACACACACACGCACACGTTAATTAGAGAAAGACTTTCTAAATCAAACAAGAAAAACGGAGTAAAAATGTAAAAGGAAAACCTAGTTAAATAATAACATGACTGACCGTCAACATGATGTTTCTAACCATTTATACGGGAACTAATTGAAACTCGTAGGCTCATTTAGCACTTACACGAAGTTATTATTGAAGACCTGTTCTATCTCTGTGCGTATGAAAACGGGTAGCATTGTCCTGTGGACCTGGATCCCAAGCTACATAAAAGTCTGTGAGTGTCAGCATTTGTCCCGTTCTCTTTGCTTCCTGACTGGATGCTGTGACCAGCTGCCCCCTCCTACCCCATGACAGATTGCACCTTCAAACTGAGGGCCAAGGGGGCCCTTCCCTTCTTAAATTCCCTGTGCTACTACACCAAGCTGTGATGCTCGGCCTCCCTACAGGCACCCAAGCAATGGAACCAAAAGCCACAGGCCTCACCATGTGCTGTTCAGTTGTTTTGGTCAACCTGACAAATAAGAGTCACCTTGTACAGGGGAGCCTTAACTAAAGGGCCGCCTCCATCACACTGCCTGCAGGCAAGTCTGTGGGGCAATGTGTGATGGATGTGGGAGGGCCCAGCCTATTAAGGGTCGGGCCACCCGTGGGCAGGTGGTCCTAGGTGATTGATACAAGACAGCAGGCTGAGCCAGGCGGTGGTGGCAGGGGGCATGCAGGTCTCTGTAAGTTCAAGGCCTGCCTGGTCTGCACTGTGAGTTCCAGGACAGGCTCCACAGCAACACAGAGAAACCCTGACTCAGAGAAATCAAAAGAGAAAGGAAGCCACTGATCAAGCTCTGAGGAGAAACCAGGAAGCAGCAGCCTTCATCTGTGGCGTTTTCTGCCTCTGTTCCTGGCCTGCTTCCCTCAATGATG
Source organism: Cricetiscus sungorus (assembly GCA_030556225.1). Lineage (NCBI taxonomy): Eukaryota > Metazoa > Chordata > Mammalia > Rodentia > Cricetidae > Cricetiscus > Cricetiscus sungorus. The sequence goes on along the minus strand of JANBXA010000367.1, from coordinate 6,883,239 downwards.
GACTATAATTGGATCACGCAAGCCAATAACCCTTGCCTCCCAGGGTTGCCTGTGGTCATGGTGTTTTATCACAGCTCCAGAAAGCAAACTAGGACCAGGGGCCAGAAATAAAGTTCTCCTCCTTCTAAGCTCCGCTGTCTCAGGATTTTCACACCGCGATGGAAAGAAAGTGCGACCCAATAAAAAATAAACAAAACGAATTTCACCAAAAAATCTCCATGACCAAAAAGCATCAAAAAAAAAAAAAAAAAACAAAAAACAAAAAAAAAAAACAAAAAACCAAAAAAACAAAAAACAAAAAAAACAAACCTTGGCTAGAAGGACATTCAGACATTAACCAAGAAGTTACCTTATCCCCTTTGGGTAAATAATGATAGCAACAATCTAAGTCTGAGGCCAGGAATGATGGTGGAGCTCCATGAGTTTAAGGCCATCCTGGGTTACATATTAAGTTCCAAGACAGCCAGGGCTAAACAGAGAGACCCTGTCTCAAAGAAGCAAGGACAAATCAAAAACTAAGTCTGACAGTATCACTATCAGTAGAGTTATTGGGGCTGGGAGATGGCTCAGCGGGTAACAGCACTTGCTGTACAAACATAAGGACTTGAGTTTGGATCCCCATCACTCATAAAAAGCCAGACACAGCTGCACACACCTATAACCTCAAGGCTGGTAGGAGTAAAAGCAAAAGGATAGCTGAGGCTTACTGCTACCATCCTACATCAAATATGGTGAGCTC
>JANBXA010000367.1:6865000-6877500 GCA_030556225.1 Cricetiscus sungorus | reverse complement strand
GTAAACAGGAAAGCCCTAAACGATGACATAGCTGCTGCCGATGACATGTGAAGATGTCACATTGTCAGTGCAGCCTACGCTGGGCCCAGGGTACTTTCCCTGACTACTCAGCTCCTATCGTGTGACACTAGGTGCAGAAGGCAGCTAATTCTGGGCTGAAGACTTACAGAAAACCCTGTCCCTTGGACAGGAAGTGTGAGTGCATCCCTGCCGACAGGGAAGCAGCTCCTCCCAGCAGCCTGCTTACCGAGCAGGAGCGTGACAAACACACTGGGGCTTGGAAAGCCAGACACCTGGTGTTGGAAGACCCGCAATTCACAAGGCTAAGGGTGCCAACGCTAGGCCGAGACGATGAAGCCAGGACCGTGGGGAGGTAGCAAGGAATTGAGCATGGCACCCGTGAATGTCTGGCTCTGTGGACTCCCTCGGCAAGCGTAGGAAGCCACCCCCACCCCCACTCCACCCAAATACCGGGAGGCCATCTGCTTTCAGAGGCCGAGAGGCCACCGGTGGCGTAAGCCGTGTAGGAAGAAGAGAGTGCAGACAAGAAAGGAGGCTCGAGGCTTCAGGGCCCAGGGGCAGAAGGGTGGAGTGCAGTGTTCCCACAGCCAGCTATGCGGGGAACGCAGCAGATGGACTGTCCAGACTCCAGAGAAACATTTGCTCTCACACCAACTCGCTGGAGAAGGTGACAAAGAGGGCCGAGGAGAGACAAAAAAGAGGACTGGGGAAGTGGAAGGAGGCTGAGCCAAGAAGCTGAGCAGAAATTTCCCTAGGTCTTTCCATAAGACCCTTCTAGAACTGAACACAATTTTCTGGGCCCTGGAGGATTCCGCTGTGCTGTGGAAAGAGGCTGTGGTGTCAGGGAGCTCTCCATGCAGTCCTTAGGAGCTGTGTGATTTGGTGCAGGTGTCTAAACCTCTCTGATCCTCAAGCTTCTCTTTTGTAAGAGGGGGAGCCTAGCATCTGCCCCACAGATACAGTGTGAGGCATGAATGAGGTAATATATGAAGAACGTGGCCAGGAAGCAGTAAGGCTCGAGAAATATTAGCTTCCAATTCCCAAGGTCACGTAGGGGGTTAATGGCAGAGCTAGATCTAGAATCCAGACCCAGTGAGTTATGCCCCATCCCCATTCCAGCTACAGAAGAGTCAAAGGAAAGACACGCCTGCCACTTGCCACTTACCGTGGGGGGGGGGGTGACGCTGGGCAGGGTTTTCTCATGACCAGAGCTCAGGAATGCATTACCAAGGGTTCCATTTTGGGAACTTGTTGTGTGCCTGGGATGGATTAAAGGCTGGGAATGAACTAAATGTCATGTCAGTGACCTGTTCCACACACAGACACTAGGATTTATCAGCGGCCGGGCCGCTCCCAAATTCCCCAAAGAAAGGAAACCAATATGGCCTCTTCCAGTCAGCCTACGTTCACAGCACGGGACACCCAGGGAAACAGGCTCTCTGGTTAGCCTTTGGCCTGGGAGGAAACAAGCTTCCGAGACATCCACTAGGAAGGCGGCTCAGCTAGCGAGTGGCAGGCTCTGTGGCATCTGGGCTTAGTGGTCTGTGCTATCAACATGTCTTGTCTTAAGCAGGGGAGTAAGATGGATGTGAGTGGCCCTTCAGGGTCATGGGAGAGAGCTCCAGCTCCCCCTTCCTGGGGGAGACGGCCCCTGGAGCTGCTTTACGGCTGATGCTGAGAAGTGCTTGGCAGTCTGCGTGACTGCCCTGGATGGCAACCCCTGTCTAGGATCCCAGGGTTCCTCTCCCGAGGCAGAACCTCCAGAGTTCCTCCCATGGCGTCCCCACCAGATCCCTGCCGGGCAACTCAGCAAGGCAATTCAGGGTCTGGTGACAGAGATGGGCCCCCGTCTAGCTGAGGAGACGTACAGGGAGCCATCAGGAACACCCACCCTTTAGGGGACCCTTAGGGATCCCAGGATGACAGAAGAGCCACTACTTCTGCTCTTAAGACCAGAACTCCCATCTGGTGGAGGGGCAGGGCAGAATAATTTGGGATGAGGGAGACATGCCTATTACCTCAGCTCACGCAGTCTGGCTCAAGACTCTCAAGTAACGTAAGCGCAAAGGGAGAAGTCGGACAGTGCTGGCCAGGAGGCAGACACCAACTCCTGGTGGACTCCAGGTAGCCAGGGCAGTTTGAACTGGGAAGGCACCTGAGCTGCCCCGTGACTCTGGTCTCTGAGCTCAAGGAGGTCCCCAGGCCCTGTCTGGGAGAACAAACCTGCTGGGCTGAGAACGGGCAGCCAGGAACAAAGGTAATGAGTAGCCTCCCTGAGGAGGAAGGCTGAGATCACAGGCAGGGAGCTGGGTGGAGCCGGTGAGATGCCACAAGGACACTCATTGAACACACACACAGGCACTCACTGTCGGGAGGAACTGAGGCACACCCACTAAGAGCCTCTCTTTCCTTGGGGAGCCGCTGGAGCTCAGGCCTGGGACGCGAAGACAGCTGGGGAGCTCTTAGCAATTCATTAGTCATCAGGGTCCCGAACTCAGGGCAGCTCCCACAGGCATCCCGTCCAGTGCGCTGGCTAGAGCGTAATCTGCCCAGCATAGGGACCTGAAGAGCATCCCGTGTACATCTGGACGGGGGAGGGGAAGAGGGCTAGCCTACAAACACCAATTGATAAAGCCAACAGAGCTATTGAGCCCCCCATTCCCACACTTGTTTCAGCACTGGCCCCACCAATTGCTAAGAGGGTTGCGGAAATCTGTGACCCTGTATTTGTCTATCTGTCCTTTCTGTTTTTGTTTTATAGATATTGAAGGCATATTAGAGACAGGACATCACATCCTATCGATAAATTGGCCCTTTTATCGTTATGCAATGTGCCTCGTTATCTCTAGTGTATTGGATTTATCATTATGCAATGTGCCTCGTTATCTCTAGTGTATTGGAGATAGTGTATTAGTGTCCTTATGGCCAAGTAGCTCACAGAGGCAACTTAATGGAGGAGGGATGCATTGGGCTCATGTTTCAGGGGACATCAGTCCACCACACTGGGGAGGGGACAGTGCGGTGTTGGCGGTGAAAATATGAACCCAAGGCTCTGCACATCTTCAAGGATTAGGAGAGAAAGGGAACCAGAAACAGAGCAAGGCTACTTTCTCACAGCCCACCCCCAGTGGTCTGCAGTAAACAGCTTCCCAGCAAGGAAGGCATCACCGCTGGGGGCTGGGGACGGAGTATTCCAACTCAGGGAATACTCATGGAGGACATTTCACAGTCAACCATGCCATCCAGCAGAACTCATTCTCAAAGCTCCTTCTATCTGATACTAATATAGCCACTGCTCTTTCTTGTGAATAGCGTTTGCATTGTATATGTTTTCCCATCCTTTTACTCTCAGCCTGACTACATATGTACCATAGTTTCTTCTGGACAGCCCAAAGCTGGAGCATGCATCTTTAAAATGTACTCTGTCCATATCTGTGCACTTACACATGAGGTGAGGTTGAAGCCTACCATCTCACCAACTTTTAAATTTAATTTCTCCTCCCTTCTTCTAGGTGAGCTGTTTTTAAATATCCCCATGTTTCTTCGGCATGGGCTCATTAGCTGGATACCTCTGTGTTTTACTTTTGAGCAGAGCTGCTGTGGTGTTAGCAATGTGCATCTTTAACTCATCACAGTCTACCTTCACCTGTCACCGCTTCATATATAACGGAGAAATGCAATCATGGTATACCTCGATTTCCCACCTTCTTTCTATCTGCTGTACTACCATTTATATATTTTATTTCTATATGTGTATGTTATAAAACCTTTAATGCATCATTAATATTTTGCTTTAGATACGTAACTGCATTTTAAATTAAAGTCAAGATAATAACCTTTGATATATTTCTTTACTTATATTTACCACTTTGAGTGTTTTTGATTCCTTTAGGTACATTTAAGTCTCTACTTTTCTTTTTTATCAATTTATTCTTCCCAGGAAATTCCCAGTAACATTTCTTAAAGATCTGCTAGTGTCAAACCCTGCCAAATTCTCTTGTCTGAAAAGTCCTCATCCATCATCACTCCAAAAGCTATTTTCACTGTATATAGAATTTGGTTGACTCATTTTCTTTTCCTCAGAATTTAAAGATATTCTACTCTTTCTGGCCTTACCAGTAGTTAGTGAGAAATTGGCAGGCATTACACATCTTTGTCCCTCCATATAAAAATGCACTTTTGTTCCTCCAACTGTTTACATTTTTCTCTTGATGACTGTTTTTTATCAGTCTGGTTGTAATATGCCTCTTGTGGTTTTCTTTGTGTTTACTCTTTCAGGAGGTCAACTGGAGGCTTTAAGATCTATATATTTGTAAATTTAATCAACTTTGAAAAATCCTCGGTTTCCTTTTTTTTTCTTCTAATACTTCTCTTCCTTTTTCTGGGACTCAGTTACTCTATGTAACTCTACGTGGTATGGCTTTTCCCATAGAACGCTGGAGCTCTTTTTGGTTTAGTTTGGTCCTTTGGCCCCTTTTCTCCTGTTTCATTTTATATAGCCTCCATTGCTTTTGTGATCCTATTCAATAAAACTTTTTTTGCAGTATCTAATCATATATTACTTATGGGATGAGTGATTTGTATGCCCCCCCTAAATTCAAGTTGGATCCCTTAACCCCAATATAATAGGATTTGAAGATGGGGCCTTTGAGACATAATTAGGTAATGAGGGGGAAATCTGGTCTAAGAGGACCAGTACTCTCAGAAGGAAAGACACCAGCCAGTTATGGTAGGACAGGTATAAAATCCCGCCACACAGAAGAGCCTGAGGCAAGAGAATCAAGAATTCAAGGTCAGCTTGGACTACATGGAGACAGTGAGAAGGGAGAAGAGAAAGAGGAGAAGAGAGAGGGGGAGGGAGGGGCTCATGAACACACCAAGAACAAGCCACACGCAGCATGAGGCTGTCGTTTTCTAAGAACAAGAAAAAGAAAGCCCTCATGGGGATTTGGCCATACTGGCACCTTGCTTTCAAACTCAGCCTCCTATTTTTAAATCCTCGAGTATATTGAACATATTTATAACAGCTATTTTAAGGGGCTTGAAATCTACCAACCTTGTCATTTCTGGATTTATTTGAATGAACTGATATTTCTTCTAGGGGCCACATTTTTCCTTGCGTCCTTGTTGTCTATTACGTTTTATTTTATTTTCTTGGTCTCTCTCTCTCTCTTCTCTCTCTCTCTCTCTCTCTCTCTCTCTCTCTCTCTCTCTCTCTCTCTCTCTGTGTGTGTGTGTGTGTGTGTGTGTGTGTTACTTGCTTATCTGTATGTGCAGCACAGCACACACACCCATGCAATACCCACAGGGACCACAAGAGGGTGTTGGATACACGGAGTTTGAGTTACAGACAGTTGTAAGGTGCTGTGCCGGTGCTAAGAGCCAATCCGAGTCCTCCGCTGGAGCAGGAAGTACTCTTAATGACGGGGCCATCTCTCCAGCCCCTGTTATCTAGTGTTGACAGAATGACTGTCTTTGAGAACATTAACCAACTGATGGCTAGATCTTACTGTAATCCTTTAAAGCCTACTGGACACTGTCAGGCAGTTAAGTCAAGTCGGTGCCCTTGGGACTTATTTTGTAGCTTTTCCATGTATCAGGAGTCAAACCCAGGGCCTTACGCTTGTGAGTGCTCAATCTCAGCGATACACTCACGCTTGCTTCTAAACTTTATGGAGGCAGATACAGAGTAACCTTCTCTTTATACCAAGGCATGACCCTGCTGTGACCTCTGCCAAATGTTCACGTTGCCAGTGGGATTTCTCACTCCGGTTAGTGGAGATTGAGTCCTGGTCCTTCGTGAATCAACAAATTACTAAGGTGGACCTTATTGAGATGACCAATTATTGGTGGACGGTGGCATCGGTCAGCAATAAAGGTAATGTTGGGATGGGGGAAATATTAAACTTCAGGAGCCTGTAAGACAAGTAAAGTGGAACCATCTACCAGCACCATGAATCTGCGATCCGCAACTGGAGGAGTGGAAATCACCGCCATCACAGTGAGTGACAAGGCCTTTGTTCACAAGGTCACCCAGGCCTAGGCAAGAGAACGCGATTGGCCAGGAACACAGTAGGAAAGACCAGGAATAGAGTTGCCTTCCTAAAGAGTGGCTCAGGGGACAGAGGAGGGCAGATAAGATGAGGAAAACCAGAGATGGGGGGTCACAGTGGCAGAAAGAGAGGGGTTTCAGGAATGACACGGTCCGTGCCACCAGATGCCACAGGGCAATCCGGTGGGATGCAGAACAAGTCTCCAGTTGCTGAGGGTCTCCGCTCAGTTTGGGAAGAACAGCCTTAGTGACCCAGGGGAGGCAGAAGCCAACGGGCAGACAGGCAGACGGCAGATGGGTGAATGGGAGGTAAGGAAATGTTAACGCCTCTTCCTAGAAATGTGGGGAGGAAGAGAAGGCCGGAGGTGGAGCCACCACCGAGGGGCCTTTGGGATGGAAGGGATTCCCGCACATTTATTAGGTCAGAAAAAAAGGCCAGCCCAGAAAGGCATCCCCAGGGCTCACAGGACTAATAGAGGACTTCCCTTAGTCCCTACAGTGACAAATTAGCAGGGCAGGCATTAGTTGTCACCGCCATCTTAAGGACAGAATGGTGAAGCCAGTATGGAGGGAAACCACACAACTCAAACCACAGAAGCTGACAAGGACTCTCCCCCACTGACTTTCTGACCAGGAGGCTCCCTTAGGTCACCCTGGAGCCCCGGGCCGTCCCGCAGAAATCTAGAGAAAGCCAGTGGATGGGTTGCCAGGAAGATAATGTAAGATGCATTCTGGGAAGGGGCTGTGTCGGCAGAGGGATGGGGCAGAGGACAGAGCCAAGAGAAAGCAAAGACATCTCCACCCAGGCAACAGCTGCTCTCAAATATGTCACAACTTGTCAAAGAGGCAGAAATAGAAGCAGTTTGGGGAGTGGAAGGGGGTGGGGTGGCATGCTATGGCTTCTGAAACCATGGGGGGGGTGGCCAGGAGAGAAGGGACAAACACGGAGGCTGGGCCAAAGTTGAGTATTGAAGAACACGGGTCCCACAGCTCCAGTGAGGTTGAACATAGGAGCAAAAATTGAACTGGGGACAAAATACCCAAAAGAACCCTGTCTGGTTGCAGTGGTTCACCCTTTGGGGGCAAGGCCTGCGTCAACCAACCTACAGAACACTCCTCCAGCCAGGAGTGGAGCTCAGTGAGGGAGGGCTTGACAGGTGTGCACACCTTCTGTGCCCAGGACCACGAGATGGGCCAGTCAACAATGCTTTCCTCCCCCAAGTCCATGTTCCGTGCAGAGAGTGAGCTACGCAGCCACGCTCCTGGCTTTAAAGCAGAGCTTATCGGGTATGTCACAAACAAAAGTAAGAGAGTAGGTGACAAGCAGCCCTTACAGAACGTCATCAGGCCGTGCACTTACACAGGACCCAGCAGAGACGGCTGCGTTCGTCCTGGAGAAAGAGTCACGCTGAATGAGAGATTTCCAGGCAAAGCAGGGCATGCCCTTCACGGGTGTTTCTGGCCTCCATCCCCACTGTGGACATTTTTCTAACAGCGTCCTCCAGTGGAAGTAGTTTACCTTTAGTCGTTCTCAAGGGCGTACGTGTCTTTAATAGCCTTAGCCGTTTGATGTCCACCTTGCTCCCTGTTTCAGACCCAGGAGGCCAGCCTGCCCTGAGGCTGGCATGGGACGGACAGATGAAGTCAGCGTGGGACGGACAGACAGATGAAGTCAGCGTGGGACGGACAGATGAAGTCAACGTGGAACTCAGGAACTCAGGATGGAGTGGGACAGGTGCCTCACTCCGAGTCTGCGCTCAACAAGTACAAGCAGACGCGACATTTACAGCGCGGTTTTCCTGCACCCACTGACCCTTCCTCCGAGTCTACACGCTGAGTTGAGGGCAAGGCCGTTTGTTTGCATCGTGGGGTCCAGCACCTTGGTTTACAGGTGGGAAAACTTAGAAACAAAGGGGGGTGGGGTAGGGGACAACAGGGCCTCCCGCCCCGCCTCGTGTCCTCCTTAACTATCCACTTCCCTTCTGTTTCTGACAGCTTCTGTCTCAACCAGGAGCTAGGGCCCATTGTGAAGGGCTGTGGCATACTCACAAAGGTCCCACAGGCTCACACGGCCCTCGGCTGAGCCCTGCTCCAGTTGCTCTCTGCTTTGGCTCCCAGCAACCACCTCTCCTTGACCCCAACTCCTACAACCCACATTTGCCCCTTTCCTCACCCCAGAGCCAAAGATGATGCTTAAAGGATGATGCTGGCTCCGAGCCCCAGATTCCAGGCAGGGATGGCATTTCCCTGCCTTCATCCTTATGGAAACAATTCGGTTTCCGAAGAGCAGGGCCTCTCCCTGTCCAGGCTCTAAGCTTTGATCTCATGTACCTCTAAACCTCTTGTCCCAAGCTCCCAGTCTCTCTTCTCGTACTCATCCTGTCCCCTTTTCCTTGCTTTATAGCTGCTTCCGCTAAGATCTCCCTGAGCTCTCCCGAGGTCCACAGGCATGAGACCCCACACTCCCTGCCGTACCCTTCCTAGATTGCAACCTCACAGAGGGAGAGATGTGCAGCCCCCGAGGTCTAAGATCAGGCTCCCAAGAAGAGACACCCTTGGTACCCTAACTCAGGTCCTCAGCATTCTTAAACAAGTCCCCTTTCTGGGCCTCTGCTTCCTTCCATGTAGAAGGAAGGTGACTACCCGATCTTCAACTGCCTTGCAGCTTTGATGGTCTATGATACTGTTACCTGTCCCCACTCCACTAAAAGAGCTATTGCCTCAGTAAATAGTGTTGATTTGCAAATTGTGTTGATGAATCCTTACGGAAACATATACATAGTACCAAGACCCAATCCCCACTTAGTCCCAATAAATAATTCTCAGAGACCTTGCCTGGGAAATCGAAAGGTGGGGTCTGTTTGAAGAGTCCTAAAGTTCCCCTCTCTATACCCTCTCGTGCCTCTGTTCCCAAGCACATGAGAGTCCAGAATGAGACACCTGCCTTAATTGTCTGTCAGCTCCTCTGCAGGAACTAGAAAAGGTGTGTGTGTGGGGGGGGCAGTCAGCCATGGTGGTGCTCAGCAGTAGAAGGAGCAGCGAGCAGGTGATGGGGATTTCTGAAACCTGATGCTACCATGCAAATGAGGTGAGCCCAGCATGCAAATGGACAAAGTCAAGTTGGATGGTCAGGGTGGGAGGCCAACAGCTTGGGTCTGAAGCCTCTGAGGAGACAGGGGTTTCCTCTGGAGAAAGCAGGACTGCCTGGGGAGGGCTACACTGGGGCAGAGGCCCCCCGTGTGCCCACACAGCAGGGGTGGAGATTAAGGCTGGATGCCCTGCTGTCAGGTCAGCTCTGATGGATCGCCACTGATGGTGGGAACACAAAGCCTGCTCTGTGCCCGGCGCCAATGTGTCCCCGTCCATCAGAGGGCAGCTTGTGGGGTGCTGGGGCGCGGGGGAGAAAGGCCAAGGACGAGGCATGCCTCTCAAGCTGATGAGAGAACAAGGTGTGCAGAGGGCCAGAACCCCACCCTCTGTATTGGGATTTTGAAAGATCAGAGAAACCTGGGTGACTCCTCCACCCCAGTCCCAAGAGCATCTGCCCCACCGTGGGGCCTGGCATGCTTCTGTCCCCCTTATTCAGGCATCTATAGACAAGGATCCACAGCGACCCAGACACACCACTGCCACCCCACCCAAACGTTCACATCCAGTGGTGGTGCTTCCTGCAGCCCAGAGCTGTGTCTACTCACAGCCCTCGTCCCCACTCAGGGACCAATGCAGAGTGAGTAGGTTGAACAGAGGAAGGACAGTCCGTTTCTGCTCTGGGTTATGCCTGCCCTTTGTCCAGACTTCTCTTTTGTCGCCCAGCACAGCACTTTCTATCGTGGAAAGGTGAGTGTGGCTTCACAATTATCACTCGGCTGTGAGCACTAGATGACTTCCTATTCCTGTCACCTGGCACCCACGGCTCAGTACACAGTTCCCTGGCTGAAAGAATTGGGCGGGGGGAATTCCCGCCTCCAGTCCTGATTCTGTGGTCCATATGGTTAAAGCAGACTTCTAATTGGAGACCATGAGGCTGAGAGCAAGCGAGGACACCAAAGCAAAGAGATGACAAGGCACGGAGTCCTTGGGTCCACTGTGTGTTTCCATGTGTTGGACACACACACACACACACACACACACACACACACACACACACACCCTGCTGCCAGCCTGATACATGTATGTTTTCCCAATCAAATCCACCCTCCTGCCCAAGCCAGTGGTTCAGACCTTTACCGTCTCACTCCTGAATTACTGTCATGGGGTTTGGAGGTAATGTGGTTTCCTTGTCTGTTTCCACGTCCCTCCGCGCCCATTTGGGCCTCTCATACTTACAGACTTGCTTTTAGCCACACCCCCTCTCCAGAACCCTGAGATCCACAGAGACTGACCCATCTCCTCACCTCTCCATGTCTGCATTCTGCCCCCCCCCCCGGTACAGTGCTTGTCCCCAGCCCTCCCTGCACGGAGACTTAGCCTCAAGTGGCTTTGCCATTTGTTGCTCACAAGTGTTTGGTTTTGTTTTTGTTTTTTTCTCAGACCGAGTCCCCCAACTAGCCCAGACTAGCCTAGAACTGGCATTCCTCCTGCCTTGGCCTCTCCAAGCATGGAACCGAAGGTGTGTGCCACCATGGCCACCGGCCCATCTCATTGGCTGTGGCATTCACAGCTATGTAACGCAGCATTCGTCCGCTAGGTTCACTTAGTAGGCAGCAGGGTCCCGCGAGCCATCTTAGAACAAGTGAGTCATTTCAGAGGAAGAAGACAGATTGCTTAGGGTAAGTCAGATCGGGTCCCACAAGGACAAAAGATAACTTTTAGGTTTCCATGGCAGCAGTGACATCCCTCCACCTTTTTTTTCAGGGCTCACAGAACTGGAGAATAAACTGAAGCAAGGTAAAATTTAGTTTGTTTCTTCTTTCTGAGGGGGTGGGAAGCGTGCTGAGTGCAGAGAGCATTGTGTGGCCAGGTTGAGAAGTCACATACTGTGCTTTTTATGGTCCAGCTTGTCCCCTTCCCATGTGCCCCACCCCACCTCAAAGGACAGCAGCATTCTCTTGGCTCTCCCCGTGGCTCCAGGACGGACAGAAAGTCAGTCCTTCAAACCCCACACAGCTCTCTCCTCCACGACAACGGGAGTCGTCCCTGAGCCCCCGCCACACACAGCTCGACTTCCCTTATTGCCCTGACTGTTCGGCACAATGTGTCCGTCTCCTGTTCCACTGGAATGGGGAGGGACGGCAGGGTGGTTCACACTTAGCACACGAGGTCCCGGGGAAATCCTGACCCATGGTAAGTTTCTGAATCCTGAAGCTACGGGTCAGTAGAATAAGTTGTCAGGTGACATCCGCACGAAGTGGGATTCCGGAATCAGAGGTGGCCAGCGGCCTGCAGTCTGCAGCCTGACTTAGAACTGTCCTCCCTGGACACCAATGCCTCTCCTTAGGTAACCACTAGCTGATGCAGCTGGAGATGAAATGGAACACACACACACACCACACACGGACACACACAGACACACACACACACCACACACGGACACACACACACACAGAGACACACACACACACAGACACACGGACACACACAGACACACACACCACACACCACACACACACACACACTCACACACGGACACACACACCACACACCACACACACACACAGACACACACACACACACACACAGACAGACACAGACACACGGACACACACAGACACACACACCACACACCACACACACACAGACACACACACACAGACATACACACACAGACACAGACACACGGACACACACAGACACACACACCACACACCACACACACACAGACACACACACACAGACATACACACACAGACACACAGACACAGACACACAGACACACATACACAGACACACACACCACACAGACACACACACACACAGACACACAGACACACACGCACACTCACACACACACACACATGCACACAGACACACAGACACACACACACACACCACACACACACACACACATACACACACGCACATACACACCACACACCCCCACACCCCCCCACACCACACACACACACACACAGACACACATACACACACAGGCAGACACACGGACACACACACACACCACACACCACACACACACACACACACACACACACACACACACCTGTCATTCTAGAGTTGTATGATACATACAGAGGTGATCACTTGGGCAGGAAGGCACAGAAGAACCCAGCCTGGTGGCCCATGAGAGACACTAACAATATGAGGAACGATTCTCCTTACCACCCCAACTGCAGAGAGGAGTGAAGACGATTCTAATGTCAAAACAGGGCAGGAGACACCACCGCGGGAAAAGCATGGGGAGATGATTAAGACTGACCAAGGAGGGGGACAGGAGGCTGGAGAGCTCTTAACTGGGGGGGGAGGGGACAAC
>JANBXA010000367.1:6705000-6860000 GCA_030556225.1 Cricetiscus sungorus | reverse complement strand
TCACACAGGATCCCAGGATACTTTCACAAAATAAATGTTATTAAGCATCAGGGTTTCCTTAAATTAACAAACTCTTGATCTTCACAATAGAATTACAGATAGCGTTCACGTTAATGAATAATGAGGTGGGAGTTCTTTAGGGAAATTAACTTAAATTCCCTCAACCATGGGGAGTAACTACAATAAATCAAGCTGGGTTAATCAAGTGTTGTCTAATAATGGACTTTAAGGGATCCACAAGAACGAGAAGACAAGAATTACTGACGTGCCGATTGTTGGTGTGGATATAGGAACTTCCTGGTGTGTGCCGATTGTTGGTGTGGATATAGGAACTTCCTGGTGTGTGCCAATTGTTGGTGTGGATATAGGAACTTCCTGGTGTGTGCCGATTGTTGGTGTGGATATAGGAACTTCCTGGTGTTTGGCTAATTATTATAAATTACAGGATGCTTAAAGGGCCATCGGTGCCCTCCAGTAAACATTGTCAGGTGCGTAACTTCCTAGAAAACCTTTCCACTGGTGGCTTCAGGTGTGCTAGGCGGTTGGGGCAACTGTGAGGCAGAACAATGGTAGGACAGAGGCGTTCCCTCAACTCAGGCGTCTGTTCCACGACAAAATGCCACCCTATTACCCCCTAACATGTCAGGTCCATGTTCTTTAGTTTCCTGGTGTCTAAGGCTCAAGTTGGGGCACAGATGGCTAAGGGGAGCTCGAGCTCCATGTTGGATTGGTTAAAAGGGCCCAGTTCAGGCCTCGATAGGAATGCATACCACCACCCTTTGGTGACCCTCCCCGCCGCACTCTCTCGGCTATGGCTGACCACCCAGACCCAGACTCCTGGTCTCTCACTGTTTAGAACATTTCCAGAGAGAGCAAAGCAAAACAAATTCTTCCCTGTTTTCTCCAAGTGGCTAAACAAGTACAATGCTGAAGTTGGGCATTGGTGGTGCACGCCTCCAATCCCAGGCAGGCAGATCTCTGTGAGTTCGAGGCCAGCCTGCTCCACAGAGCAAGTATCAGGACAGCTAAGGCTATACAGAGAGAGAGAGAGAGAGAGAGAGAGAGAGAGAGAGAGAGAGAGAGAGAGAGAGAGAGAGAGAGAGAGAGAGAGAGGGAGGGAGGGAGGGAGGGGGAGGGTGGGAGGGAGGGAGGGAGGGAGGGAGGGAGGAGGGAGGGAGGGAGGGAGGGAGGGAGGGAGGGAGTTAGGGTCTCAACCGGAGCCCAGCATGTCTGACACCCGGTTCCAGACAGGACTGCTCTTCCCATATCCCCTGCCCAGTGGCTGGCAGCACTGGGAAGTCATGGCTTTCTGGGCCCTTCAGGCCTGTCCTGTAACCAGTTGCTATAGTTCATCAGTTACACCTTTGACCCTGAGGGATGGGGACACTGAGCTGCTTGTAGACACATCTCACCTCTCTTCACCTTTCCTGGGCTCTGCCTAAATTAGTATCTGGCTGTCTTCCTGTCCTGTGCCCTCGGACTCTGTCATTCTTGCCTCATCAGTGTTGGGGGCACCAAGGGACACAAGAAAGCAATGTGTGCCATCCACGTGGTTCATCACTCAAATGAGTGGGCCATGCCCCCAGGATGATTCACAGGTGCCAGGGGCCACTCATCCAAACAAAGGTATGAGAGACAGGGAGTTAGGATAGCTGGAGAAATCATGACACTCTCTCTCAGGAGCAGCAGTCAAGCTGTCGAGCACTCCTGGCAAGACCTCAGGAATTTACCGTACAGATTACAGTTAAAGGAATCGGACTCAGACCTAGTCCTGAAATCCACGTCTCTTACAAGGTACGTGACCTTAACCCGACAATTTCCTGTTCTATAAAATGGCAATGATGTCACACTGCTGGCTTGTAATTAGACTAATTGATTAATTAATCCGATCGCTGCAAGTTAATCTGTTTACTACAAGTTATAATTTGGGTGTTTGGGCTTCTTCCAAATTCATATTCAACTCATGTTCAGGGCTGGAGAAATGGCTCAGCAGTTGAGAGGGCTTTGCTGCCCTGCCACAAAAAGCAAGCGCCAGCGCCTCCTCACGGATGCTGTACCTGCAGCTCTAAGGGTCCCACATGGCTTCTGGCCTCTGCTGCTACCCCCCCATACACACACACACACACACACACACACACACACACACACACACACACGTGCACACTCACACGTAGATTTCAAATGTTATTTCACTCTTTAAAATACCTAACCCTTAATGCAATGGTATTAATGAAGGCAATTAGGACTTGAGGGCTGTGCCTCCATAAGAGGCCTGGCAACTTGCTTGAACCTTGTCACCCTTCAAGCTTTTCTAGCGTGAAAACACCCTGACAAAGTGCCATTTCTGAAGACTGGGCCCTCGTCAGAGAGTAAATCTGCCAGAGGCTTGCCTTTGGACTTCTCAAACTCCAGTGCTATGAGAAACACATTTCTGTTGATTAAAAATGACCTGTGTAGAGTTGTTTTGTAATAGCAGCAGGACCGGGCAAGGGTCTGGCACACAGCAGTCCTCAGGGATTTGCCAGCTTTTATTAACACTAAGCCTTCAACAAGTCTCCAAGACGAGGTCAGTCAATTCACTCGTTCCATGTAGAGATCAGACTGACCTGAGGAGCCCTGTCACAGCCCACTCAGAAGACGGTCACAGAGACAGCACGCGCACACGCACAACGGGCATGAAATGTCCATGGAGCTGAAGGATGTTGGTTACCTAATTCTACTGCCTCCCGAGAGAGACTTGGAAAGGAGGTGAAAGCTACAAAGGCAAGAAAAAGAGCTGCTGAGATGCATTCTGGAGAAGGCACTGGTGGACATAACGTTTGTGATTCCATAGAGTCAAACTGGTGGGAAGAGGAGAGGGGCAGGGACAAAGTTATGCATATCTCCTTAAGGCCACCCAGTGGAGGGACTGCTGGACCCTGAAGTAAATAAAGTATTGGAGGCCTACTGTGGTTGTTCACATATGGATGGCCCCACGGGGCACGCCTTTAATCCCAGCACTCAGGAGGGAGACGCAGGAGGATCTCTGTGAGTTTGATTTTGAGGCCAGCCGGTTTACAGAGTGAGTTCCAGGACAGCCAGGACTCTTACACAGAAAAACCAAGTCTTGACAAACAAAACAAAACAAAAAGAATGACCCCAGCACAGTGGAGCTAGCAAACACCTTTAATCCCAGGCAGAGGCAGGCAGATTCTGTGAGTTCGAGGACAGAGCTGTTACACAGAGAAACCTGTCTCAAACCAAACAAACAACAAAAAGGAATCCCCCCCACAAAGGCTCACATATTTGCATGTTTCGTTCCCCAGTTAGTAGACCTGTTTTGGAAGGATTAGGAATGTGACCTTGTTGGAGGAGATGTATCACTAAGAGTGGGCTTTGAAGTTTTAAAACCTCATGCCATTCTGGTTAGTTCTCTCTCTCTCTCTCTCTCTCTCTCTCTCTCTCTCTCTCTCTCTCTCTCTCTTTCTCTCTTCCTCTCTCTCTCCCTCTCTCTCCCTCTCTGTCTCTCTCTCTCCCTCTCTCTCTGTCTCTCTCCCTCTCCTTCTCTCTCTCTCTCTCTCTCTCTCTGTCTCTCTTCTCTTCTCTCTCTCTCTCTCTCTCTCTCTCTCTCTCTCTCTCTCTCTCTCTCTCTCTCTCTCTCTCTCTCTCTCTCTCTCTCTCTCCCTCTTTGCCTTTTGGTTGTTATCTCAACCTGTAAGCTCTCAGATACTTCTCCAGAGCCTGCCTGCCTGCTTACCTGACTTCCCTGGCAGGACTCCCTTCATACCATACTCCCCACCGTGATGAGTATGGACTCTAACCCTCTGAAACTATAAGCAACCCCCAAGTAAATGATTCTTTTAATAAGCTGCCTTGGTCACGGTATCTTAGCCAAGACAGCTCCTGGAATGTAGAGATGTACAGAGGAAGCTGAACGGCAGCAGTGACCTCCAGGACCAAGAGAAAGCATCCAAGCAGAGGGAAAGGACCGAGCCTATAGCAGGCTTCTTGCCCCTTCACCTTGTTCCATAACCCCTGGTACATACCACCCAAACACTAACTTCCCATCAGTCCTGAGTTCGTGGTAAACAGGAGGACATTGCTTGTATGTTTCAAAGCTCTGAACCCTCCCCAAAGCACGGCAGCCCTACGGTCTATGAAAGAGGCTGATCACAGTAAGTGAACTTGGTGTTTAATAAAGAAACGGAGGCCATTTGAACATTGTCTTAAAACCAGGTTGTTTATTGGTACGTACACACCCACTCACACCCACACACGCACTCACACACACTCACACACCCACTCCTGAAGCACTGAGCCAATACAGTACTGAGAAGGGACCTGGTGAGACACAGGAGGCTGGCAAGGAGAGCTTGGGTCACTGGTGACTCTCCAGGAAAAAGAAATATTGACCGTGAGGCAAGGGTCACACCACGACAGTAGCCTTCCGTCAGTGCACGCAGATCCCCCTGTTCGTCGCACTCCCGGCTGACCCTGAATGCACCTGGCTTCCCAGTCGCTGCCACCTACGGCATCGGAAATCATGACAGGGTCCCATGGTAGAGGAGGCGCGGGGCTGACTCCCGCTTAGCTAGCCCATAGAGAGTCCCTAGGAGTCAGACGCTGCTGTCATGCTCAACTCCTTCCATCTCAGGATTCTCTGTAACTCCAGCATTCAGAATTGGGGGTCCTTTCTCTCTAAACAATTCATGTTTCTCATCTCCATCCCCAGCAGCCTGACTGGTAGGGAAGCAGAAACAATGGGACCAAGGACAGACAGGTAGTTGCATGTCCCAGCCCTGCTGAGCCCGTCCAGTCACCCCATTGGACAAGCTCTCCTCTACCCGACAGCAACCCAAAGCTCTAAGCCCCTTTCACACAGGGAGTTCTGGCTCAGTTCTCGGCCTGCCAGCCTAGCCGGTTCAGAATCCCAGTACATGAGAAGGCACCATACTGCCTGTCCCCAACAAACACCACCCAGGCACTTCTCCCCCCTCCCCATGAAGTGATAGGTTCTGTCGACCCACCCTGATAGAGGTCCTGAGCTTCTGAAGGCTAAGGAATGGGGCATGACTCACTAGGGGACCCCGTCCCTTCAGAGCAGAGCCCACAGTTCAAGCCCTTTGCACTCCGTCTGGGGCTTAGGCCGTGAGGCCATCAGAGCTCTCTCCCTGGTTTACCCGACTGAGTAAGGAGCTGAAGAATTTCCCTTGCCCTCACCCTAGGCCCAAAGCCCTGGGGTTCGTTTCTCCCACGCATTCGGGGTTCTGCACCAGCCTGGGCTAGAGTTTCTACCTCAGTCTCCCTCAGTCCCTCCAGGCTTGTCCTGGAGGCGCTCAGGGACTCTTCACCCCTCATCGCCCCTAAGCAAGACCTGGAGGCAGGAGCTACGGACACTGGTGATGGGTGTGGGGGGAGAGGGGGTGAAACTATGAAAAGGGGGTACCAAAACCGCTCAGATCACCCGGCATGGCCAGAGTGGAGGGGGTCAGAAGGCCAATTAGTCCAAGCAGGACGGAGTCCGGAGTCCGAAATGGCCTTTTATTGGAAGGGCCATCCCAGTCCTTGGCCTGGCATTGTGAGCCTGATGAACCCGAGTCCAGACCAGGGAAGGTGGTGACACACGCGGCCGCACTCAGCGTTGCCCTTGTCCCCCTCCAACAGAATCCCGAGCACCAACAACCTGGGTGCCGCCACACACAGGAGACCTTGGCCACATCCAGCAGAGACTTACAAAACAGGGCACGAAGTAGGACTCGGATAGCGGGATGCCAAGGGAGTGGATGAGCATATTCTGAGGTCCCGGGCAACTGGAAAGTCACAGAGGAGAGACGGGGGGGGGGGGGGTCGAGGGAGAAAGGGAACGAGCAGGAGGAGTCAGGGCCGGCTGAGCCTGTGAAACCAGGACACCCGCCCTGCGGGAGCCGTGGCTAGTCCCGGAAGGCGGAGAGCATGTGTCCGTAGAGATAGTGTGAGTGAGCTACAAGGGAAGAGAGAAACAGGCTCTGTAAGCGGAGGTGGCTCCCGGGCACGCGGCGGGTAGGTGCGGCATGCGGCCAACCAAGCACGAAGCGAAGCGGGAAGGGCAAGCCGGGCGGGCGGGCGGGCGGTGCTGCAGCGAGGATGCGGCGGGGCGGCGGCAAGGCGGGCGAGCGCAGCCACGGCCAGGCCCACTTACCCCGAGCCGGGGCGCACCCCCGTCATACCCGGGGCGGGAGGGTGGGGGGTCAGCAGGAGTAGGTCCGGACCGTGGAGGGCTCCAGTCTCTGCGCCCCCGCCGTCCCGGCTGGCAGCGGCGGGAGAACACACAGAGCGCGGTTAGTGCGCGCCCCTCCGCAGCGTTAGTGCAGCAGCCTCGGCCTCGCCCCGGTCCAGCCCGCTCGGCCCCAGGCTGCGGGAGGGACATCGCGGCCAGCCGCGCACTCACCTTCCGGCATGATCTTCTTGGGCGGGGCGGGTGGGGGCTGCAGCGGGCCCAGCGTGGACACGCGGAAGCCCACCGGGAGGGTCTCTGCCGAGGTGCCCAGCATGCCACCACTGTGGTGATCCCGCGGCCGGAAGCGTTTCCTCCAGGAAGGTGCTCTGCGGAACACCTTCTCTTCCCCCTGCACCAAGGGGCACATTGGAGTGGCCGCTGTCCCTGAAACTCTAACTCTCTGGCCCTGGGACATGAATGGGGGCCGAGGGGGATGAGCACAAGAGTCTCAGGGTCAAGGAGCTCGCTCCTATCTGGTCAACCATCCTCGCCCTAACCCAACCTTCCCAAACTGGGGGGGGGGGGGGGGGGGGGGCGCTGCTCTTTTCAAAGTACTTCTCTTTCCAGGCTCCCTACGGGAGGTCACTGGTCAGCCCCAGCTCTGCCCTCCTGTCCTCCTGGGGCCTCGATAACGATTCTACCCAGGCTGCTGGAAAACTCTGCCAGGCATCGTGACTTTAAGGTTGGCATTCTTGGTCTGGCCACATTACTAGCAACATGACCTCTCGGGGCTTCAGTTCTCTAATCTGTACGATGGGAAATTCCACCATCGGCCTCACTTCATCGCTGCCTACTCCGCTGGGACACACGGACATGGCCAGAGACAAGCTCCTACAAAGGATGGGGGGGGCAACCTCCATCATCGAGTCTCCTAAATCACTTGTCTGCAGGTGGGCACTCAGAGCCACAATCCCACAGGATGTCTCACTGCAAGGTGGCCTGTCTGTGGCCACCCACCCACCCTTGTAGCCAAGCCGTGCTTTCAGGACTGGTCAGACCCCACAGCATGGGTAGCGTGAGCAGAAACAGGGCCCCTGACCCCTGTTTTTGCCTCAATGGCTCCTCCCATCTCTAGTCCCTCGGGATTTGTAATCTGTGCCTTTGGAATGACAAATGCTGTAAATCACTTTACACTTCTGTCATAAGACCTGTCCCGAAAGCATTTCACATGCATTTGCGAGATCATTTCATTACTGTTTCTTTCTCCTCGTCCCCTTCCTTCCCTTGCATCCCTCGGTCCCTTTGTTTTCTTATTCCTTCTGTTTTCTTCTCCTTTCTAAGGTCTCCTATGCTTTGTGGAACAAAACACATGGGCTTTTCTTGTTTGTTCTTCCAAAGAATGTGTTCCCTGGTCCTGAGTGGTGTCTGGGAATGCTGTCTACCTCAGCAACTGTTAAATGAATGGATAGCTGGAGTCCCGTCCCTTAATTTAGCAAGGTCTGAAGATGGAGAACCTAAAAATAAATGGAGGGGGTGCGCACATGGCACGGTACTGCTGTGGAAGCTGGGGAACACCGTGGGGCGGATTGGTTATCTCTTTCTGCCTCCCGAGGGATCCTGAGATCAAACCCCAGTCATCTGCTTGTACAGCAAGAGCTCGCCTTCTGTGCCTTCTGTGGGTCTTTTTTTAAAACTTGCTTACAGCTCAGTCAGGTAAGGCAGACTGATTGGAAAGGTCAAGGGAGGCTGGTGGCAGGGAAACAGGTCAAGAGGGGGAGGAAGCCTTGGCAGAGCCAACGAAGCCTTCCCTGAGCCCAGAGGGAAGAGAGAGGCCACAGGAGATGCGGAGTGACCACCACCCTGAGGAGCAGAGAGCAGGGCTCAGCTTTCTCAGCAGAGCTCCTGTCTTCAAACAGCATACAACTGGAGGGCAGGCTGCGATCTCACCCAGCAGGGAGAGGCAGAGGGGACTCTGACACAACCATCCCAAAGATATGGCCTCTGGGGACTACCTTTGACCCTGCGTGGTTGACAGGGCTGAGCCTTGAGGTGGGAGATGCCAGAAGTATAACACAAGTGATTTTCGGAGAGACTTCCCCACACACTGCTGATGCTCAACACCGTGCCGCCCCATCCCTCGCCATCCCCCATCCCTGCTGGCACTCCTCCCTTAGGCAAGCCACTGCTCATCAGTCCTGAGGTTGGAGCTGTGAACCTGGATCCAACCAGCCTACAATGGCCAAGGCTCTAAGTTCACAAGCAGGTACTTACGTCATCCAACTTCCTGTCTGTGCCCAAGGCCAACAGGTTATTGAATTCTCTCTCCATCACTTGACGGGCCTAAAACCCACAGGGCAAGAGGAAAGAGAGAGGCTCTAGTTAATAACATGTATGCATCTTTCTCCTCTAAAATTTACATTGATTCAGTTTTTACTGTTATACATTAGTGTGTGTGAGTGTGTGTGTCTGTGTGTGTGTATGTGTGTGTGTGTCTGTGTGTGTGTGTGTCTGTGTGAGTAAGTGTGTGTGTGTGTGTGTGTCTGTGTGAGTGTGTGTGTGTGGTGTGTGTGTGTGTGTGTCTGTGTGTGTGTGTGTGTGTGTGTGTGTAGGGGTCAGTGCATTTAACCCTTTAGAAACCTCACACATCTCCTTCCTGAGGCTGCTGCTTCAAGCAAATCGCTAATAGTGTCCTGCTAAAAGTCAAACTGTTAAACTTAGGATTCTTTCATATGGGACAAATTAGGGGTAAATGTCATTTTAAAAGTAGGGTTGCAGAACACATGAGTAGACAGGTTTTGTATGATGGAAAAACTATCCTCACTAACAGGACTCACAGAGTTATCAGCAGAAAGAGGGTGTGAGGTTGGGAACGGAGGCAGTAATAGGAATTGGAGGGAGACAACAGTAGACAACGAAGATCAAAACAAATTGTACAAATATACTCAGCTTTCTACAAATAAATACAAATTATATTTTTAAAGCCTACATTTTGTCTCTGAGGGAAAGTCATGGCTGACTAGCCTTCGGTGAGGGCGGGGGGAAGAGAAAAAAGCATGCAGGCTGTGGGTAAGCAAAACTTTCTAGGAGTAAATGAGCTCATCTGACAGCGTGCACATTCCAAGCTCAAACTAAAAGAATTCCCCATTGTGCATAGTGGGGGCCCTGGGCCATGTGACACTTTTCTGGACCTCCTCAAAATTAACTCATTAAGGAAGCTACCAGAATGGGAGGTCAGGTGGAACAGAAGTTAACAGCTCTTGCACGGGACTCAGGGGACTCAGGTTCGTTTCCCAGCACCGACATCAGGCAGCTGACAACTGTCTGTAACTTCAGAGCCCTCTGCTGGCCTCTGCAACGCCTGCATGCATATGGTACATGTACATACATACATACACACACACATAAAATAAAAAAATCAATCAATCAAAAGAAAAAAGACTGGGGGAGGTTTTCAAAACTTTCTGTCACCAGTTATTTTCAACCACTGTCCATAAAGGATCCCATACGGTATCAGATAAAGAGGTCAGGTGGTTGTAGCGGATGCCTTGAATCCCAGGAGGCAGAAGCAGGCAGATCTCTGAGTTCAAAGCCAGCCTGGTATACAGATCGAGTTCCAGGCCAGCCAGGCTACACAGAGAAACCCTGTCTCAAAACACCAACGGAAAAGAAGAGGAGGAGGACGATGACGAAGGAAAGGAAGGAAGGTGGAGGAGAAAGATGGGGAGGGGAAGTGAAGAGGGGATATATATCCTGAGGCAGGAAGAGGGAAAGATGTGGTGGATGCTTCACCCAGACCCTGGCATCCATATTCCCAGAGAGTCTGGAATGTTACGGTTGAGGGTCCAAACCCTGCTGCATCTCAGAAAGCCCGCCAAGCGATGACCACTCCCCCAGAGATGTTCAAGGCCACTCCCACAGGGTATTTAAATTGCCCCCAGAAAACAGATGTGTGGGTTTTCGGTCTCTCTTTCCTGTCTCCACTCTGGAGCGCTGTGTCCATTAAACGTGGGCTTTTTCTAATTCAGTTTGACTTGGTCTGATTTGGATTGCTGGATCAGTGGAGAGGCTTATCGGAGTGTAGAAACGTTTCAAAACAAAAAGCCCACGTCTGGGTGGAAATATCAAGCACAGAATTCTATCAGGACACTGTTTGTCAGAGTGGGAGCCTTGTGCCTAACAAATGACTAGAAAGGAAGTGTTGTAACATTCGAGCATCTCCTAGGTAGTGAGAGGTTAAACGAATGTGTATGGTATTGACTGCAGAGCCCTGAGCAGGCAGGAGACCTGCAAATGAAGTTAGAGGAGGACAAGAGTAGATAAGTTGCAGTTGGAAGGAAACCAAACTTTCACTAGAAAAGAAAGGTTCCACGCTATGCGTTTTGACTGGTCAGTAGGGGTCAGAGCAGGCAGTCGACAAACACATTGGCCCCGAATGCCACCATTACCCCCAAGGCCAACGCTGTCTAGAACCAAGAGACAACACAACCCCACCCTCCCTCGAGCCAGAAAGTGTCTGCTCCCAGAATAGCCGGCACAGCTAACGGCTGAATTCAAAAGCAATCTGACAGCTGCAAACAGTTCAGACAAGGGCAGCTAAGATGATCAGGGGCAGCAGCTAGTCTACGCGAGGGACGGCGAAAAGAATTAAGACCATTCCGTCTGGAGACACAAAGGCTTGGGCCCAGAGGCAATATAATCAGTGTTTATGAAATTCACAGTTCTTACAAAAGCGGAGAACCGGTCACATACACACATCCCCCATCACGCTAAGCTGAAAGGGAGAGGCGGAACTTTCCCCAGGGGGAGCCCAGCAGAGGATATTTAGGACAACTAAATTCAGGAAGCACTTTAGAATTCATCACCCACAGGAAGTTAGAAGGGCCAAAAATATAAATAGGGTCAAGAGAAGTGGGGTATGTTCCTAGACACAAGTTATAATAATAATTACGAAGTGTAATGGAAGGAGATGTCTAATCTTTTGGGCTGCTGACAGGAAAATAGAGCCCAGGTTTGGAGTGTCTCTGGGCTGCGCCCACGGGTATATTTGGTCCGCTGCAGCCTAGAGGCCCAGGAGCAGACCCTTACGGTCGCAGATCCTTACCGAAGGTACAGGCTCTACGGTCCCTGTGGGGCCCAGGGTTTGTTCTTCCCTATGAAAAGCTGGGTCAGAGAAGCAACTTAAAGAACAGGAAAGTAGCACGCCTCAGCTACAAAAGAGGCTTGGGAAGAGCTGGAGTGACCCACAGCCACGTGGCGACAAGAAAATATCAAATATCTGCCTGTGAAAGACACACAATTCCTAAGGAGCTTTGACCATGTACCAGGACCGCTCAGAGGTCAGAGGTCTGAGAACACTGCACCCTACTGGGACAGACCAGCCCACACGCACCCAGTGACACAGTCACGCACGCACGCACGCACACGAGTTAGGTGCATGTAGACTGACTGAAGGGCTACCTGGGTGTTCTGAGTGGGGATCTGCAGAACCAAGGCCAGGGTGTTGTGATCGAAGTTCTCATCCAGGGCCAGCAGAGCACCGTGCACGCCACTCTCGTGTAGATTTCCGGCATAGTCCCTTAGCCCAATAGACTGCACCCAGTGAACAACCTGGTCATTGGTCCAGACCAGCACATCTGGAGGGCAGAGGAAGAAATGATGGACAAAAAGGAAACACGGCTGGACCAGGCTCTTCCGGCTACACAGGTAGTTCCCTACACGCAGAGCCCCAGTTACCCGGCTTTCTAGCTCCTACTCCATCCCTAACTTCCCACATCTTTCTGTCTCCTCCACGGCATCTGGGGCCCTGCAGGGTCAGCACCACCACACTGCGTCTCTGCCAACTGCCACACTTTTCTTCCTGGAGTCCCAGAATGGGTCATTCCCCAGTGCCAGGCCAAAGAGACCTTACCCTTTCTACTTTTGGAGCCCTGTCTAAGACCTGCCTCTTTTCCATCCAACTGTCCTCTCCACGACAGATCACCAAGTTCTATGAGCACATCAGTCTGCAGCACCATCCCAGAGTCACACCAGCCACAGCACCATCCCAGAGTCACACCAGCCACAGCACCATCCCAGAGTCACACCAGCCTACAGCACCATCCCAGAGTCACACCAGTCTACAGCACCATCCCAGAGTCACACCAGCCTACAGCACCATCCCAGAGTCACACCAGTCTACAGCACCATCCCAGAGTCACACCAGCCTACAGCACCATCCCAGAGTCACACCAGCCTACAGCACCATCCCAGAGTCACACCAGTCTACAGCACCATCCCAGAGTCACACCAGTCTACAGCACCATCCCAGAGTCACACCAGCCTGCAGCACCATCCCAGAGTCACACCAGCCTACAGCACCATCCCAGAGTCACACCAGCCTACAGCACCATCCCAGGGGTCACACCAGTCTACAGCACCATCCCAGAGTCACACCAGTCTGCAGCACCATCCCAGAGTCACACCAGCCTACAGCACCATCCCAGAGTCACACCAGCCTACAGCACCATCCCAGGGGTCACACCAGTCTACAGCACCATCCCAGGGTCACACCAGTCTGCAGCACCATCCCAGAGTCACACCAGTCTACAGCACCATCCCAGAGTCACACCAGTCTACAGCACCATCCCAGAGTCACACCAGCCTACAGCACCATCCCAGAGTCACACCAGCCTGCAGCACCATCCCAGAGTCACACCAGCCTACAGCACCATCCCAGGGTCACACCAGCCTACAGCACCATCCCAGAGTCACACCAGCCACAGCACCATCCCAGGGTCACACCAGCCTACAGCACCATCCCAGGGTCACACCAGTCTACAGCACCATCCCAGGGTCACACCAGTCTACAGCACCATCCCAGAGTCACACCAGTCTACAGCACCATCCCAGAGTCACACCAGCCTACAGCACCATCCCAGGGTCACACCAGCCTACAGCACCATCCCAGAGTCACACCAGCCACAGCACCATCCCAGGGTCACACCAGCCTACAGCACCATCCCAGGGTCACACCAGTCTACAGCACCATCCCAGGGTCACACCAGTCTACAGCACCATCCCAGAGTCACACCAGTCTACAGCACCATCCCAGAGTCACACCAGCCTACAGCACCATCCCAGGGGTCACACCAGCCTACAGCACCATCCCAAAGTCACACCAGTCTACAGCACCATCCCAGAGTCACACCAGCCTACAGCACCATCCCAGGGTCACACCAGCCTACAGCACCATCCCAGAGTCACACCAGCCACAGCACCATCCCAGGGTCACACCAGCCTACAGCACCATCCCAGGGTCACACCAGTCTACAGCACCATCCCAGGGTCACACCAGTCTACAGCACCATCCCAGAGTCACACCAGTCTACAGCACCATCCCAGAGTCACACCAGCCTACAGCACCATCCCAGGGGTCACACCAGCCTACAGCACCATCCCAAAGTCACACCAGTCTACAGCACCATCCCAGGGGTCACACCAGAGGTCACACCAGTCTACAGCACCATCCCAGAGTCACACCAGCCTACAGCACCATCCCAGAGTCACACCAGCCTACAGCACCATTCCAGAGTCACACCAGCCTACAGCACCATCCCAGGGTCACAGCAGCCTACAGCACCAACCCAGAGTCACACCAGCCTACAGCACCATCCCAGGGGTCACACCAGCCTACAGCACCATCCCAGAGTCACACCAGTCTACAGCACCATCCCAGAGTCACACCAGCCTACAGCACCATCCCAGGGTCACACCAGCCTACAGCACCATCCCAGAGTCACACCAGAGGTCACACCAGTCTGCAGAACATCCCAGAGGTCACCCAGTCTGGTTGGTAGCCACTGTCTCAGGGAAGTGGGATCCCACCTGAGTGGACATGAAATATGTCTACTGCATCTGACGGGCTGGGGCTGTACTGAGCTCTCAGGTCCCAGTCTTCACCCAGCTTACCCTTGATCTCATGCTGGCTCTCCTCACGCCTCTTCTCCAGCTCCTTCCGGTCATAATTCAGTCTCTTCAGACACATGATGCCATACTGAAGACTGGTTCTGTAGGCACACAGCACCTGAGTCAGGGTTTTGGCATGGCCGCGTTCTGCCCACGCGGCCCCCCATCTTGTACCAGCCAAAGAAGGCGCACACCCGTTGCACCCTGGTCTCCTAGGGCCTGCTGCCAGGGCCGGTGCCTGATCTGAGGTTACTTCCACCTCCTGCTGCTTACATGCCCCCTTCAGACAGGAAGGGCCTGTGAAGGTTAGTCTTGACGGCCACCTTGGTTAGAATGCCACCTAGCCTAGTAGATTAGTCAAATGCATCTCTGGGTGTGTCTTCAAGGGCGTTTCCGGAGGTGACTGGAGGGGGTGATGAGACTCATCCTGAATCTGGCAGCTCGATCCCATAGGCTGGGAACCAAATGGAATAGAAGGGGAGACGGAGCCAGCCTAGAGTGAAACGTTCTCTCTGCCTTCCCCTTCGCAGTGGCTCTGCATGACACCAGCATGCTCCTTCCTTGCAGGCACTGGAATGGTAAGGACTAACTACCACTCCCAGTCAAAGGAAAGCTAAGATACCCCTTCACATTCCCATCTCTCTCCCAAAGACTCCCGTCCCTGTCCACCTCGCTGTCTGTGCTGCAGCCACACTAACACCCGTGTCATTCCTCACACACAGCAGACCTCGGAGGCCTGGGTGCCTTGGGATCTTTGTGCTGGTTGCTATGTCTGCCCAGAAAATCCCACCCCTTTTCTAAACGGTTCACTCTTTCTTCGCCCTTACGTCTTTGTCCAAACGTCTCCTGCTCACCAACTCAGTAGTCACCTAAGGTAGACTCACACCACACCAGCGCCACCCACCCCACCCCACACTCACACATTAACTTCGTATATTTCCCCCCAGCTCCTTAACTGTCTTGTCTTGCCAAGTCAGAATGTACACTTCATGAGGTCAGGGTCTGTTTAACTTCCTGGTCACAAATCTCTAGAACGTCACAGGTGCTCTGTAAATGCTTAAGGGTGAAATGAAACAATTTACACAGCTTACTAACTATACCAAAGGAGCAGCAGGACATAATAAGCAGAGAATAAACAGAATGTCAGGCAGGGTTAGAAGGGCCCCCACAGCCATTAATCTGAGCTCCTCCAAATCTAGGACTCAGCCACCCTACAGCACTTTCCAAATGGTGGCTGAGCAACCCCAGAGCCCCGCCAGTAATAGGCAGGTCCTCACACTGGGACAATTGCTTTTCCCTTTCTAGGCTTTCCTTTACATAGAGCAACAGAACAGAAGGCCATCCCTACTCCAACCACGTTTGAGATTAAATTATACAATGCTCCCACAGCTCTTCTGCCTGGAACGCTCATTGCTAGTCAGCCTGTATTTAGTGTGTGAGCTGCTGTCTCAAGCTCTGGGTGACTCTGAAGGGGCCTGAGCGCATACCACCCGCGATGGGAAATGGCCGACAGTAAGTCTCGCTGTAATCCTTTTCACAGTTCCTGTGACTTTCAAAGCTGTCGGACAACACAGCAAAACCATAAAGCCTTACAGTCAGGTCCAGCAGGTTTGAACGCCAGCTCTGTGGCACCCTTCCCCAGGCCACTGGACATCTGTAGGATGGGACCCTGCCTCTCTTTCACGGTTGTGGGGAGGATTAAAAGTCGCCATGAATGGGAAGGCTCAGCACATCCCGGGGACCCGGAAACAGGACCACTATTAGGAAGGTAGGTGTGACCGATTTGTATGTGGAATGGAGGTCGGCCCAAACGGCAGAACGCCGCTCAGCAGCTACCCCAGTCCTAGTAGCACTGGGTGAGAGGTCAAAAGAAGAGGGCGTCAGTCCCACCTGGCCAAGCGAGCAGGCAGAAACAAATTCTCCTTGGTTTGCTGCCTCTGTTGGTAGGATAAGATGTAAGTATCCCTTTGTCATAAAAATAACGACTTACGTAACGTCTCCAAAAGTGACTTTGTGGTTACAAGCCTGTAATCCAAGCTACTCAGGAGGCTGAGGCAAGAGGACCCCAAGTTCAGGGATTATTACAGAATGAGTTCAAGACCAGACAACTCAGTGAGACCCTGTCTCAAAATACAAAAGATGGGCAGGAAGGCTGGGCACAGTGGCGCGTGCCTATAATCCCTACACCTGGGAACAGGCAGAAGGGTCCCAAACTCAGGGCCATCCTTGGCCACACAGAAAATTTAAGGCCATCCTGAATCCCTGTTTCAAAGACCGGGAGGGGTGGCTTGGGGTAAAGCTCAGTGTTAGATGAGATGCCTGACTGTCTGTGTAGAGACCCAAGTGTTGCAACAAAGACATACAGCCCAGACCCAAGAACATGCTTAAGGCCAGGTGTGAGGGCCCATGCCTGTAATCCCAAAATTTGGAGGATGAGACGGGGGAGCTGTGACTTTGACGCCACCATGAGCTGCAGTGAGTCCTTGTCCCCAAACTCCAATAAGAGGAGGAGGAGGGGGAGAAGGAGGAGGAGGAAGGGGAGAAGAAGGAGAAGGAGGAGAAAGAGGAAGAGAAGGAGGAGGAGCAGGAGGAGGAAGGGGAGAAGAAGGAGAAGAAAGAAGAGGAGAAGGAGCAGGAGGAGGAGGGGGAGCAGGAGGAGGAGGGAGAGGAGCAGGAGGAGGAGGAAGAGCAGGAGGAGGAGGAGGGGGAGGAGGGGGAGGAGGACGAAGAGGAGCAGGAGGAGGAGCAGGAGGAGGATGAAGAGCAGGAGGAGGGGGGGAGGAGGGAGAGGGGGAGGAGGGAGAGGGGGAGGAGGAGGGGGAGGAGGAGGGGGAGGAGGAGGGGGAGGAGGGGGACATGCTATTGGAATGCCGAGTGCAGTAAACCAGAGTGGATGGCACAGGCGAAGTGTGTAGGACTCCTCGGAACCTTGAAACACCGAGCCGCTGCTCTGTCCCCACAGCAGGCTGGCTCTCTCCCCACTCCTCCCAGTGGGCCATGGGAGGACTCCCGCTGTCCTGGGGGCTTCTCCAGCAGTGCAGGCACACGTCAGGCTGGCAGAGGAGCAACACGTCTCCTGCCTGTCAATCACAGTGGAGGAGACAGGTGCAGCGGGGCCTGGCAGCCTCCCAGGCAAAGACAAAAGACTCCCTTTCAGCGAGGAGTGATGGACGGGCAGAGAGGACATAGCTTCCCTGCGGCCCTCACAGCCCTCACAAGCCGCTGTGGGGTCAGAAAGGCTAAGGGGCCTGGGACTGAACTAGGGCCTCAGACTTAGCTCCACCTGCGCTCTGCTGTCATCCCTAAGCTGCTGCTCCTCCTATGCCTCAGTCTTCCCATTCAGGAAGAGGTTAACCAGATCCTGTCCAGACTTAAACCTCTGTGGCGTATCCTGAAGGAACGAGAGAAGTCACAGAAACTAGAAAAATCTGACTACCTATCTGAGGCAAAGCCTTGGATTAAGTGGCAAGCAGGGCTACAAGAAGCTGGGCAGGAACTAATGTCCTTCCCCAAGTTGCTTCTGACAGGGTATTTCATCACAGCGATGACACAGCCTAGGAGAACTCAGAGAAGTCAGCAAGCCCAAAGACAAGCAAGGAAATTCAGAGTGAGAGAGACTCTCAGAGATGGCGCTAATGGAACAATGACCTGTGTCCTAGGGGTTAAAGGTGACAGGGTCAAACCCACAAACTGCAGAAGGAGGCAAGAAGATGGGGGAGTTTCTTAACAGGGAAACCTACTATTCAGCAGAACAGGTCCTAGAAGGGACCCCTCCATTTCTGAAGACAGAGCCCCAGGGTTTGGGGAGAGGCCACGCCAAGGAGGTGACGCTGGCTCTGGCTAGCTCACCGGTGAAAACTGTCCACCATCTTGAGGTGGACCCGAAGGTCCTTCTTGGTGAGGTGGTCCAGCATCCTCGCGTCCACCAGGCACTCCATGAAGTAACTGCGGTACTGAGGGAGCCCCAGGCTGGGCAGCCACTCATTTCCAATCCACTCGTGACTCATGTCGCCATAGGCCAGCGTCTGGGGACATGAGAGGGGAGAGGACGAGGTGGGGGCAGTGCCAACAGGCTAGGGATGGCGTATCTATTTGGGAGATATGTGAGGAGGGGCAAGCTGCTCAGCAGTTTTCACTACGGGACTGGTATCAACTGTCTACACGAGTGAACAAGAGCAAGGAGTAGAAAAAATAGAGTCCTTCCTGTCACCTCTGCCTGAGTAGTGGTGTGGACAACTTATCTCAGCTAGCCTCAAGCCTGCTGAGGAAGAGGAGACGCCGGGTTACGGTGGACCTGCCAAGGACGACAGCCTGGCTCTGGGGAACGGCTAGCGCTACAGTCCAGGGCGTGAGTAAACGCTAGCTGGACAGAAAGCAAAGCCAGGGGCACCAGCCCGAGCCCCAACAGAACAGCCGGTTTGCTTCCCTATGGCCTGGCCATCGCCCCAGGGACTCTCCAGGTCCTATGTGACATTGCCTTGGATGAGAAGCCAGGGGCTTCTTGACCGCTCAGCTTTCCAAAGGTTCCGTTTTGATAGCAACCCTCTACCGCCCTGTGCAAATGAGGCTGACCTCCAAGCCAGCATCCAAGTTCTGCCCTCTCCCCTGTACCCCATTCCACGAGGGTCTCCCACACACACAAACCTGCTCTACGCTTATTTTCTACCATTCCTCTATGCTCGGGAACAAGGCTTTATAGTGATCAGGATATATATTCGCGTGGTGCGTTTGTTTATCAAATCCTACAAAGCCATCGGGGATCAGCTTTTTCATTCAGCATCACATCTCCGATGCCTTTCGTGTTGGATCATGAGGCTGCCCGGCCTCGTTCCCCACCACAGTAACAACCATCCCACACTGTCCTGTATTTGTCAACACTGTCCTTCTATTCCATTAAACTGTCCGTTAATGTTACCCCTTCACTCAAGTGGAAAGTTTGGAAGGGCAGATCTTGTAGATGCTAACTAAATAAATATGTGCTCACGAGGCAAAAGAGCGAAAGGCTCGTTCACCGGGTGTCCTTGGGCAGGATAAGGGATGGCAGAAAACTGGGTGAGTCTAAGTGTCATTGTTCATGAAGAGAGCGTCAAACTGTGCAGGGTCTGCACGCCGGGGGCCCAGCCCCGCAGTGCTCCTCGCCTGCCATCCTACGAAAGCAAGGGGCTGGAAAGGGAGTTTGGGGGGAAAGAAGGAACTTTGTCCATGGCTCCACAATTGACAAGGGCATGGACTCGGCCAGCTGTGCCATTCAGAGAGCCTGGTGGAGGGGTGCTACCCCAGCCCTCTGAGAGCAGTTCTGATGAGGGAGGAAGGGAGGGAGGGAGGGAGGGAGAGGGGGAGGGGGAGAGGGAGGGAGGGAGGGAGGGAGAGAGGGAGAGGGAGGGGTCTTACCTGGGCCCAGCTGCCCTCCTCACTGTCCTAGCAGGAACCAATGCCGCATGTCGGGAGACACGAAAGTCAAGAAACCTGGAGCCTCCCCTCAGGCTCCCCCAAACGAGGGGGAAAGACACCCCCGCAACTTGTGGGTGGCCAGGATAAGCTTGTTGGGACAGCTGAGGAAGCTGGTACCTACACGCACGTTTGTGGTGAGTGTAACAAGTTGGTGTGGCAAAAACATGCTTCCACGGTTCCCAGGCTTGACTGGCAAGATACCGGCCACTCCCTCCTTCCCTCCTACTCCGGCAAGGACCAAGCCAAGAACAGGGAGCCTGTGACTCGGGCCCATAACAGGGTGGAGCCCCCTCTGGTCCAAAGCTGTCAAGGGTCTTAGGACCCCTGGAACAGTCTCCAAGGCACACGGCACTGACTCCCAATGCCACCTTGCCCCTCACACACAACCTTCACTCTAAGAAGAGAATGGACAACATCAAGGATGCTAGGTCCCTGCCGGTCCCTCTGGCTCCCACACTCTCCCCTTAATCTGCATGGCTGTCCCTGGTTCTTGGGCCAAGGGGCAGACTCACTGTTTTGGTAGATGTTGCCAGAGTTTCCATCTCTTCATGGGTCACCCAGACATTCCCTGAAGACTGCAGGAGGAAAGGAAAGCATCCTGGTCCTGGGTGTGCCCTACCCCCACCCTAAGATCCCCAGTGGGAGGGTCTAAGTTCAACTCTCCTCCCCCCCACTGCACCCATGGGTCCAGCCCACACCTCCCCGCAGTCTAGCTCTAAGCAGCCCATCCTAGAAACCATCCAGAGAGCTGCAATTATCGTCAGGTTAGGCGTGGAGTCATGGAGCCTACGGGTGGCCCACGGGAGGCAGGGGACCAGACCGGCTGGGATCCTCCCAGAACGGGCACTGAACCCTCCTGAAGCCCAGGGAGAGAGAGTCCTCTGCGGAGATGGGAAGTTAATTAAGAGCTCAGTGTCCCCTCCTCCGGCAGTCCAACGGGAGACTCTCACCCTGTGCCAGGAGCGTGTAGGTGTGAGGGCAAAGGAGGGTACTCACAGTCCTGGAGGTAGGCGGGGCTGAGGGGCTAGTCAGTGACACCATCTCCTGGATGGCCAGGCGGAGCTTGAGGCGGTGCAGGGCATTGCTGATGCCGATTTCCCGCTGGATCTCCGTGTCTGACAGGGCGGACATGATGGCGCCACTTTTGACATTGGCCCTGCAGGCCGCCACGTACCAGGCAGGCATGCCTACCCAGAGCTGCAGACACAGACCATACTCAGTGTCACTTGGGTGGTCAGACTGACGCCTCTGTAATGTGTCCCCTTTTTCTCGGCGCAGCACATTCACGTTAATTTGGGAGAAACACTCTGGTAAAGTTATAGGGCCATCCTGCCTGCTGTTCCGGAGTCCTTACCTCACCAAACAAAGGCGCAGAGCAAAACCCAAGAGCAGACACAGAGACTTAAGTCACAGAGGACTGTCCTGACGTGGGTGGGGTGGGGACCAACAGACCTACCCCACTTGGTCTTCCCTCCAGATCCCAGGGCATCGTCTCTGGAGCAGCCTCACCTCCAGCCAGGAGACCACCGTGGGGCCATCCCATTGAGCAAAGGGCATTCCTTTCCGGCGAGCATCTTCAAGCAGCTGGTGTCTTGGGGGAGGAACAACAGGCTCACTAGTCTCTCTCTCTGTTTCTCTCTGTCTCTCTCTGTGTGTGTCTCTCTCTCTGTCTCTCTCCCTCTCTCTCTGTCTCTCTCTGATACCCTCCCTCCCCACCCTCCCTCTCTCTGGACCAGGCTGACGCCTGGGGACCACTCCAGGCTGGGCCAAGAGCTGGCATTCGTACTTCCCCAGCTCTCCACCCTTGAATTCTTCTGCTCTATGCCTGAAGCAATATGGCGCGTCGAAGTGGGGCAGGGACCCCCGCCCACAGTGCTCTGGCACCTCACACACACTGACTTAGCCATCGCCCTGGGCCCTGCAAGACAACCATGGGTCCCAGATTACGCTCCAACAGCCCTCTCGCTTCCTGTTCCCTGGGATCAACCTAAGACGCTGCGCTCAGCTCAGGGCCCTCAGATGTGCCCACATGGTCGGAGCCTTGCTGGGCTCTGTCTGTCTGAGCTCAGTCTATGACAAAGCACGGGCAGGAGAGTGGCTGGGGACGTGGGTCACCCTGGTAGCACCTGGCCTGGGGCTCTTACTTCTTCCTCAGTCGCCGGTCCTTTTCTGCCTGGGTCCCCAACTTGGCAGGCGCCACTGGTTCCTGCAGACTGAGCTCGGAGTCTGTGAGCAGAACTGGAAGGAAGACATGGGCGTGTCCCATTCTGCTTCTGCCTTGGCCTGGACCAAGAAAGCCGCGAAGCAGCAGCAGATAACCTCCTCAGCATAGAGCGCCCCAACCAAATCAGCAGGGTCCCATTTATTCCCAGGGATGTCGCCCCCAAACCTCTGCATTCCAGGCAGCCCCAAAGTGACACCAGTTGGTTTATCCCCGGGGACCCTCAGTCCTAGGAGTGTTTTCCAGAGTGACAGGCCAGAGTTGTCCCACTCAAGAACCCTAGACAGAGCCCCTGACTTCTCTAAGGCAGGTGTGAAACACACATATGCTTAAACATGAACAGACATGGACAAGAATTCAGAAATAAGTATCCAACTCGATAAAGAAGCTCTTGGGTAATATCTCTAGCTGTATTCATTGCACACACACCTTCCTTCCCTCCCTTTCTTTCTCCCTCCCTCCCTCCCCCTCCCTCTCTCTCTTTCTCTCTCTGTGCCTGCCCCCACATGCATTCATTTCACAATAGCCTCACTCCATGTGCACTTACTGCACACGCACGTACGCACACACGCACCCTCTCACACACGCACGTACACACGCATGCACGCGCACACACGTGCACACATGCACCCTCTCTCACACACACGCACGCACATGTGCACACGCACCCTCTCACACACACGCATGTACACACGTGCACACACGCACCCTCTCTCATGCACACACACACCCTCTCACACATACACACACGTGCACACACGCACCCTCTCTCACACACGCACACGCACGTACACACACACACATGCACCCTCTCACACACACATGCACACACACATGCACACACGCACGCACCCTCACACACGCATGCGTACACACATGCACACACACACCCTCTCTCACACACGCGCACGCACACACGCACCCTGTCTCACACACGCGCACGCACATGCACGCACACACACACCCTCTCTCACACACGTGCACGCACACACGCACCCTGTCTCACACGCGCACGCACACGCATGCACACACGCACCCTCTCTCACACACGCGCACGCACACACACGTGCACACACGCACCCTCTCTCACACACGCGCACGCACACACACATGCACACACGCACCCTCTCACACACGCGCACGTGCACACACACACCCTCTCTCACACACGTGCACGCACACACGCACCCTGTCTCACACACGCGCACGCACACGCATGCACACACGCACCCTCTCTCACACACACGTGCACACACGCACCCTCTCACATACACGCGCACGCACACACACATGCACACACGCACCCTCTCACACACGCGCACGTGCACACACACACCCTCTCTCACACACGCGCACGCACACACGCACCCTGTCTGGGTGTGTCGTTGCACAC
Source organism: Cricetiscus sungorus (assembly GCA_030556225.1). Classification (NCBI taxonomy): domain Eukaryota; kingdom Metazoa; phylum Chordata; class Mammalia; order Rodentia; family Cricetidae; genus Cricetiscus; species Cricetiscus sungorus. The sequence continues at coordinate 6,836,816 of JANBXA010000367.1, read as the reverse complement.
ACACCAGCCTCTTGCACCAGGTGCACTCACTTGCACAGACTACAAGGGGAACACTCTTCACTCTCTCCCACTGATGAGCTCCCAGATTCATGATGGGACCCCGGAGAATTCCTGAGAAAGGCATTGTCATTGAGGTCACTGTAGACCTGGCCACTCTGGTTCACATGGCAAGAGATGTGGAGAAACTACTCTGTGACACTGACAAACTTGGGTGTCAGGACTGTGGGAGGAGCAGGCAATCACACAAGTTCCCACGGCATGCCTCTGCCACAAGCAGGCCTTCCTGAGGGTGGCTGCACACACCCGTCCTGCCCGCTTTGCCTCACTCCCAGGCTGAGACTCACTCTGGAGCAGAGACACCCACCCCACCCCCAATCCTCCTCTGCTGTGAATCAGCTGTGCTCCGATTCACGTCTTCCCGGGATATGAAGTCAGGGAAGGTCCCTTCCTTCTGATGCGGCAATGTTCTCCGTGCTCTGAGGGACCTCTCACTCTCTTTTATCAGGGGCTGGGCTGGGCTGGCCATGCTTTCCTCTGCCCCATCTTTGCCCCCTCCTCCTCTACTCACACACACACAGCCCTTCCCCCACGTTCCCTCCTCAAGCTGTACCCTCTCCCAGTGTCCCCTTCCGCTCCAGAGCTGCCCAGGAAAGAAAACCTGTCCTCGTCCCCAGACCCTACACAGCACCTGGCCATCTCCAGATCACAGTGTTCTGGAACAATCTCCTGCATGGCCAAAGCTTTGCACCACCGCGACATGACAATAGAGTTACTCCTACCTAACCACCTTCTCCAGGAAGAAGGCTACTAGGCCAGAGAATCTGCAATCCCAGCACTCAGGAAGCAGAGCAGGAGGATTACCATGAGTTTAAGGCCATCCTGGGCTACATAGCAAATATCAGGCCAATCAAGGTGCTCTCTCTCCTTCCTCCCACCCTCCGTCCCTCTGTCCCTCCCTCTTTCTCTCTCTCTCTCTCTCTCTCTCTCTCTCTCTCTCTCTCTCTCTCTCTCTCTGTGTGTGTGTGTGTGTGTGTTTCTTTCTCACACACACACAAACAGACAACAGCAAAAAAAAACTTAAGTTGTAGTTAGAACCCAGCCTGGTAGCTCAGGCCTATACTCCCAGCTATTGAGAAACTTAGGTAGAAAGATCATAAGTTCAAGGCTAGTATGGACTACAGAGTGAATTTCAAGGCCAGCCTGGACAACATAACAAACACAGTCTTAAAATAAACACAGGGCTCGGGACATAGCCCAATGGTAGAGCTCCTGTCTACTATGGAGGAGGTCCTGAATCCAATCCCTTGTAAGGAGACAACGCAGATTTCATACTGAATGCCGTGAAAACCAGACGGACTTAGACGTAAGATCTAGGGGACACCCAACTCTTAGGAGCTAGGACAGTTGCCCTGCAGGTCCTATAGGGCACACCAGAGAAGCTCCAGAGGAGAAACATCTGCAGGGAGACTATACAGAGGCCTCACTGTGGCCGCCAGCCACTGCCGGGCACCACCTCAGGAGGTGACCCAGCCCAGCAAGACACAGCTCTACGGAAACCTCTGACTCCCCCGTCGAAAGCTGTTGGTGTTTGGTTCACACCCATAAGCCTGAGGCGGGCAAGCAGGGCTGGGCAGAAGCAGACCCTCCCTCTTACTGCGGACGCCCCAGTGCCCGCCCAGCCCTCTGCTGTGAAGGGGGCAGAGACCATGGCCCGTGGCATCCCGACTCAGCTGGATGAGCCTGCCCTTCTCCTTCTTCCCGAACAGGCGGCCAATGGATGACTTGATGCCCTTGCGCTTGGCGCCCTTGTGCAGTGAGTCCTGGCTGCTGCTGCTGCTGCTGGGGCCGCTGTCTTGGCCCTCCAAGGCGCTGCAGTATGACAGGCAGGAGGGAGTGCGTAAGAAGACATATACTTGGGTCACAGTATGAGAAAGGGAAGCTGGAGTTGAGGAAGGGGTGGGGTGGGGCCGAGGGATGTGACCGACGCAGGTGACCAGGCGAGATGTGGGAACATCCACATCCGATGGTGTCCCAAAGAGAAGCACCCGTGACAGGTGAGACACCGCCCCGCGGAGACCGCGGAGACCACGGAGACCGCGGAGACCGCGGCGGAGACCGCGGCAGAGACCCAATTGTCCCGCTTACCTCTTGCCTTCTTCCTGACTCAGGGCTGAGTGGCCAAGCTTCTCCAGCCGCAGCGTCCTGGGTGAGGAAGGAGGAGAAGTCTCACATTTTATGGTGGCTTTATCCTCTCGGTTCTCTTCCCGAGACACTGGTGACTGAACAGACAGTGGGGTTGTCAGGGGGTAGAGGGAGAGAGCGGGGGGGCCTGCCTACCCAGCCCAGACAAGGCAGAGGGTCAGAGAAGCCGAGAGCGCAGCAGAGAGGCCTCTCAAGGTCAACTCAGACCCCAGGGCTGGGGGCAGAAGCCCAGACGGAAGGGCCTGGGGCCGGTACCCAGCTAGAACCTGGGTCCCAGGAAGCACTTACCAGCAGCTTCCTCCTATGCTTTCTTAGGTCGCTGGGCTGAAAAAGAGAAAGAGGGAAGGACGAGCCTGCTTAGGGCTGACACCAGAGGAGCCAGGACTCACACCAGCCTGGGGAAAGTACCACAGCAAACGCAGAACCTGGAAAGATAAAACCACGGCTCCCTCTGAAGAAGAGAGAGCAGCTGGACAATGGGCATGGCTCTACCCTTCTGCGATCATCCAAGAGAGGGGGCAGGAGGGGAGAAGTGACAAACCCTTTCCTACCCAGAAAGGCATGCTGGTCACCTAGTGCGTCTCGTCACCTCATGTCACGTCTCGTCACGTCAAGTCACGTCACGTCATGCCACGGGAAAAGGATGCCAGACGGATGGAGAGAGACCAGGCCTCCCATGGCAACTCCCCAGGGTAAACGAGCCTAGGGTTCACAGGGCCTCTCAAGCGGTGCACAGACTCACCAGGGTCATGACCCCCATCCGGTCCAGATCCTGAGCAGCACTACGGGAAGTGAGCTTGGGTGTGGAGTGGCCACTGAGTGGAGGAGATGCGCTGGCCAGGGACAGGGCGGTCAGCGAGGTGGGGATAGAGCCCCGCTTGCGCAGCTGTGTCAAGTTGAGAGCCTCCATGCTGCCGCTGGTCACGCGGGTCTCGATTTCCTCGGCACGCAGCTCGGTGGACTCTTTCTCCTCCTGGATCATCCTGCAGGGCCGCAAACCAGACCTGGACATCAGCCCAGAAGAGCAAGCAGGAGGCAGGGCTGGGGCTGCCTTACACCCTCACCACCCTAGGACCGAGTGAAGGCGGGCGGGCGGGCGACACCTCCAGGCACCTCGCTCCCAGCTGAGCAAAAGCAATTCCTGGGAGGGAGGCCCTGTGCCAATGACGGGTAAGCCGGTTTAGCTCCAGGGCAGGCCTTGAGCGGGGGGGGGGGGGGGGGCTTTGCTCTCTCGGGTTCTCAACAGACACCATCATTGGGCTCATCGCTGTCAGGGGTGGCCAAACAGAGCTTTTCAATTTTTTTATTTTTTTCAGCTGATGCCACACCCTAATGAGGCCCCCTCTGCTCCACTGAGAATGAGAAACACGGAGAGATGGTGTGTTGTGCCTGGGAGGGGGCACTCGGAGAGAGGGGTGTATGCACACATTCACACACACTGATGGAAAGATGGCGGCTACGCTCCAAAGAGAGGGGCGCGTCCTCACTCTGAGAGAGCGCCTTCCCTACTCTGCAGCTGTGCAGATGGTTGTGATAATGAATGGCAGCTGTCCCTACAGTTTAACTGTGGAGTCGAACCCTGCGGGCTTGTGTTGGCCGGTGTGTCTTGGAGCTGACTTCTCAGATTTGAAAGTCTGACCTCATCAGCCTGTCGCCTTTATTTGCCTTGCTGCGTGACTGATGTGAATCTGTGCACTAACGAGGCAGGATAAGGTAAGGGTTTTGACCACGTTCCCTGTCTCCGTTTCTGTCTGATGTCTCTTAGCGATGAAAGGCATGGCACTGGGGAGTTCCTGCCTGAGCCTGGGTCCTGGTTCATCCACTTAACACGTGGCTTTGAGCAAACCCCTCTCGGCTGACCGTAACATCGACACAGCCCCCACCCTCCAAACCCTCGCCTGGTGCCACAGAGCGCCCTTGAACGGTGGTCCTAAGCTGTGAGATGCAGCAGGGCCAGCACTTACACCGTGTGCCCCCACCCCAAGGGCCCGTCCTCCAGGCACTCTGGAAGCTTCACCCCTGCCTACCTGATCTCCTGGTTGATGGCATCCAGCTGCTCCTGCAGCATCATGGCCAGGGTCTGGGCATCAGAGTGGCCACCAGGTGAGATGACATCAACCTGAGTGCCCACCAAGCCCCCAGGTTCGTCCTCATCCACATCAGAGATCTCAGGGTCACTGTCAAAGGAAGGGGCGGTGGCGGCCAGCACCCCTGGCAGTGGCGCTGTCTTCCAGTCCTTGGCAAACAAAGGAGCAGCAGTAAGACCCCGGCATAGCTAGGCGGGGGCCCTGACTACTTCATCCCCTGGCATCAGCATCTCTGGAAGCCATCAGAAAATGTGGGCGATTGAGAAATGAGCCAGAGAAGGGCTCTAACACACTCTCTGCGACCCAAGGCCCCAGTGTCCCCCTTGGAGCTATGTTCTGACTGCTGTCTCCTTTGCATAGAGCTCCTGGGTACTGCTGTGTTCTTGTAAACAGCAGACGAAGTCAGCAGAGGTAGAAAGAAGCCTTCAGGCTGAGATCAGACTTGCCTGCCTCCCTACATGCCTGCCTCCCCACATGCCTGCCTCCCCACATGTCTGCCTCCCCACATGCCTGCCTCCCTACATGTCTGCCTCCCCACATGTCTGCCTCCCCACATGTCTGCCTCCCCACATGCCTGCCTCCCCACATGTCTGCCTCCCCACATGCCTGCCTCCCCACATGTCTGCTTGCTTGCTTTTCCTTTTATCCTCCCTCCCTCCCTCTCTCCCTCCCTCTCTCCCTCCCTCCCTCCCTCCCTTCCTTTCTTCCTTCCTTTCAGTGGGGACTTTGCCATGTTGCCCCAAATGGCTCACAATCCTCCTCCCTCAGCCTTCCAAGCATACTGTCACACCCACACATCAAGCTCAGAGGTGAAGATAAATCTCCCTCCGTCCATACCGTCCAGAGCCCCGGAACACGGGAGGTTAATAATTGGGGGAGGGGCTCCTCTGCTCTTTATCTTTTCTCACGACCCACCCCTGCCCACCTCCCCGGGGCAACTCGGAAACTGGCATCGCTTCTCGGGCGCCGTTCTCCGGGGCCGGTTAATCTGCCATCTCTCCCTCCTCTCCACTATAAGCCATGATTTTGATCCAGGAAGCCTGGTAATTCCATTTTACCCCTGCCACCCCCTCGTGGCCACCAGAAATGAACAGTGCACACCCAGGCACACGCACACATGCTGTTATGGGGCCTCAGGGACCACTGGCCCTCTACCACCCCTACCTCTTGCCCAGCAGGAGGCTGAGGCAAGGGGGGGTGACAGCTGTCACAGCTGACAAGAACCCTGACTCCAAGGCTGCAGCTGTCGTTGACAAGGAAGAACGTTGGGCAAGGCTTCGCACCACACACCAGTAGTCTTGTGTAACTGGAGCCAGACACACGGCCGAACTAACCCCGAATTCCCCAGGGAGACCCCCACACACTCACACACTCTCACACACAGTCACACACATTCACACACACACACAGACACACAGACACTCACACACATTCACACACACACAGTCACACACACTCACTCACACACTCACACACATTCACACACACTCACTCACACACACTCACACATACTCACTCACACACACTCACACATACTCACACTCACACACTCACACACATTCACACACACAGTCACACACTCACACAGACACACACACTCACACTCACTCACACACACTCACACTCACATACACAGTCACACACACTCATACACACTCACACACACACTCACACACACTCACTCACACACACGGACATACACTCACACACGGGGACACACTCATACACTCATCACACTCACACACACCACACACACACTCACACTCACACACTCACTCACACACACTCACACACTCACTCACACACACTCACACACACACCCTTGCACTCACACACTCACACACACACACATACCTCTCCACCCCTCACCTTGGCAGAATCTTCCCTCAGCACTGCATAGCGCCGGTGCAGGCCTGGAGCTGCGTGTGCGGCTGCACTCAGGGAGAACCGCACATCTGACGCGCTGCCCACGCGTGACCTTGAGGGACGGGAGGGAAAAGTCAAGCCCTGAAGACAGACGGCCCCAACGTACACTTAGAGGGCCCAACGACCGGGGAACGGCCATAGAGGCGCAGGGTTCCACTTATGCTCTGGAGCCCAGGGGTCACACTGACCCAGTGGTCCATTCTGCATAAGCAGGGTCTTCTGACAAGAAGTGGGTTAGGATGCTTTCAAAAGGCTGCGTTCCCTGTCAGAGTGACATTAGGAGGAGCCCAGGCTTTGTTTGTGGCCATGTAGGAGGCCATGCCTGGGGACAAAGAGGAATCCCGAAGCCCTGAGGGCCTTTAACTCTGGAGGTCTTTGCTTCTTGCTTCTCTAGCAGCTCTCCCCAGGTTTCCTGATGATCTGAACTGAACACCTGGCTAAGAATTCAACCCCGATGTGTCATCCGCATCCCCAGAAAGTTTGGGAAAACTCGAAGCCACATCGCAGGTACAGGCTAGAGAGTCTGCGCTGGCTGTCCCACATGTGAGATCCAGGCACAAGCGTTTAGGGTGGCAGGAGCAGTGACTGGGGTATCTAGAAGCCTCCTCTGTGATGCTCACACTGTCTTCTCTGCTCAGAACCCTTGATGGAGCCCAATGCAGACAAGCACCAGAGCCTACAATCTATGCCATGCGCCTGAAGGGGGGGTGCCTAGTCGCTCGCCCACCTCAGCTCTGGGAAAACCCTAGTGATTCTACAGGCAAAGCCAACAATTCCCAGTCAGCAAGGAAAGCAACTGACAGGAAAGGAGAAATTAGAACTCTCCCAGCTCCCTTCTCTTCATCCGCCTCCTTATACAAGAGCAGAATTCCTGGCAAACTTACATGGCTACCACCTCAGACCTCCAGAGGCCTCTCCCCTCCAGCCCAGCATCCTTTTCCCTCGCTGAAACACTGCCCATCCACACATACATGTATGTTCCCCTTAACCACCTTCCTAACAGCTAATGCCCACTTCCCTGAGACATCCAGAACACGGACTGAAGGGAACCGCGTGTCTAAGAGACTCTGATTTACAGAGACAGCCAGGAGCCAAGAACATTCAGCAGGAGCCTCCAGGCATCCAGGCGCCTTGCCCCTGGTCCTACCTCGCTGAGCTGAGGACTGAGATCGATGCCAGCTTCACTAAGTGTGGCTGCAAGCCCCACTCACCACGCCTTACAATGCTTGCAGGAAAGGGGCAATGCGGCCACAGGAGCAATGCGGCATCTCAGCTTCCAACAGGAAGGACAATTTGCCACCCCGGGGTTTCTCTCTCCCTGATGTCTCTCTGTCCACTGTCTCCTACTTGAACGTGAGTGGTCCTCTGCTCTCAAGCAGCAATCCTAAAAATGGTGTCTCAAAAGAACTACAGTGAGTGGCAAACTCTACAGAGGGCCCTGTGGGACAGGGGAGAGCGTGCAGACCCTTTAAGGGTGTGCCCTCTGGCAAGGAGCCGGGAAGCACAGCCTACGGCCGGGGCTGAGGAGAACCATTGATTCCTTGCCTTCCGGTGCCCCCTAGAGGACATGTGCTCCCTTGCTAAGTGCCCACCCGAGCTGAGGGACTGGCCAAGCGCTCTGAGCCCGCTTCCCGTCCTGAATAGAAGGAAGACCCTAAGGTCCTGGGCAGTGTATTGGCGAGGGACTCGCCTTTGTCAAGGTCCATCCAGGACCATAGCCCAGCATGCTCTGAGTACCTGGAGTGGATACCATCCACAAACGGCCCCCCTCGACCCTTCAACTGGTCCACCTCTTGGCGCAGCTTCTCAATCTCTTCAGACAGGCGGCCCTGTGCCAGGCAGAGCCAGGGTGGGATGGGGCCAGGGAGGGGCAGAGAGGGAAGGGTGGAAGTTAGAGAGGGGCACAGAGGGCAACAGAGTTGGGGACAGTCGGAGAATGCACACAAAGTCCCAACCAAGGCCCAAAGACGACAGCAAAGGAGAGAGGTGGCTGGAGAAGGAGCAGAAGAGTGACAGAGGAGCCAGGGCAGAGGGGACCCACCCAGAGAAGAGCTCTACAGCCCCCGACACCAGACCAGAGCAAGGCAAATGAAGCCAGGCAGCAGAGAGGACCAGGCGTTAGTGCCACCGTGGCTACAGACAGTGGCCGCCATTCCCGGCCGATACCAGATCCTTCAGAGTCGGGGCCAACGCTATGGCCGCCGCCATCTCTCTAGCCTCTGCATGGATAAATGTAGCCATAGCTAGCTGCTGAGTTGGCCAACGGTGGAAGGTGATGGCAGAACGCATGCGTGAACTAAGGGAAGCCAGCACAGGGCAGCTGCATGTCCATCAGGGACAGACAGCCCTCGGGCAGCTCGCGGTGCTGCAGTGCATCTATGCCAAGCTCCCCTGCACACACCGAGCTGTCACAGCTCAATCCCGCTCTAGTCCACCTTGACTGGGCCACGGCCTCACGCCCCCCCACCCCCCGTCCACCCAGCCCCTCACCTTCTCCTCCAGGGCGGCCATCCGCTCCTTGAGGTGAAGCTGCAGGCGCTCGTTGGACTCGCTAAGCAGTCGGTCCACGGTGTCTGACAGCCTCTTGTTGTGGTCTTCGTTCATCTTCTCCCGCTGACGCACCTGCACAGCCCACCCACCTTAGACTAGGCCGCTTCAAGGCTCCGTCGCCACCCTCCTCCAGAACCATGCGTTTCTGCCCGGGCTCTGTCCCCGTGTCTGCCCTTTGGGACTCCTCCCCAGCTCCTCCCTAACTGTAAGCCCCCTCCTGTCCCTGTGCGAGCTCTTCCCCTGCCCGGACCCTTCGGTCTTCTGTGGCCCTCCACAGGCCGCCCGGTAAGCCTGCCCGGAGGAGGCCAGGATGACTGGCAGGCGCCCTCACCCTTGCCAGCTCCTGGTTCTTCTCGTCCAGCTGCCCTTCCAGCTGCCGCAGATGTTCCTCAATGTTGCCGTGGCGTTCCTCAGCCTAGGTGCAGGGACAGTCAGCCATCTTGGAGATCTCTGTTCCTTCTGCTCAGGCCCCATATGCCACATACCCTGGTGTCAAGGTGGTCTTGGGGATCAGGGTCTCGGGCGCTACGGAAACCGAGCTCTATCCTATCGTCTTGCAGTAGAACTGTCGACTCCTCTTCCCATTTCCTTCCTGCTCAGAGCTAACCTTAAAACTTATGCCCACAGGATCTTCACGGGGTCTAAAGGAAGTACAGTAAGGATTCCATAATGCTAGCCTCACTGTGGCTATTTCCTCTACCACTAAACAGGCCCAGGTGGGAAGTTCTCCCTTCCCGGCCGTCATCGCCACAGACGGAGAGCCTGCCGTGTCTGATGACAACAGGACTCTGCATCCCTCACACCGGGGAACCCTGCCTTGAACACTTTAATCCCCTCCGCCTGCCCCTCCTTGACAGTTTTTGCTCAGCATCCACACGACAACCTCTACTGTAACTTAAACCCTGATGCCCCACTCTAGGTCTGCAAAGGCCATGGTGACCCCGGGCCAACCCCACCGTCACAGAGGTCAGGAAACTGAGGCCCAGCTAGGGAGAGGTTAACTTTTCTCCGACCACGGAGCCTGTCGGTGGCAGGAGCCCATGTGGCCCCATGGGTCTTCTGAGGCACAGCCGAGGCTGTGCGTGAGACCAGTCCTTGGAGCAGCCACCTGCACACTGGAAATCTCTAAACTGCAGGCTCGGGGTCAAGAGTTCATGCTCAAGGTTCCTTCTTCCCCAAGGGTTTGAGGTAGCTACTGCTGCCACACATTAGTGCCACACCGCCAAAGCATCCCACCAATTAAGACTCCTAAATTCTTTGGTGACACCATTACACATCTAGGTCCATGCATTTCCTTTTCTCTTCCCAGAATCCACTGGGGTCACCTCTCAGGGATCATTGCTCCACAAAGCTACCTGTCCATTAGGTAAAATTATATCCACCTTTGATTCTTTCTAAAGCGACTAGAGACGATCTCTCTGTCTAGAATGCTTCAATTCTTCAATTTCTTTGAAAGAAAAAAAAAAGACGCGCTCAGCCAAAACTTCTACTTGCTTCCCCTTCTGGGAAACACAGATTTTGATGGTATCTCCTCTGGGGTTTCACCTTTCCAGAGAGATGAAAATCCTAAAGCCTCAAAAAAAAAAAAGATGTGTCAGCTGGAATGGTATATATAACCATGTAAGTACTCTGCGTCCGTGTGCTGGTTTCTCCTTAAAGGACTCGGCGCCCTAAGCCAGGCAGTGGTGGCGCACATCTTTAATCCCAGCACTCAGGAGGCAGAGGCAGGCAGATCTCTGTGAGTTCGAGGCCAGCCTGGTCTACAGAGCCAGTTCCAGGACAGTCAGGGCCACACAGAGAAAGGCTGTCTCAAAAAAAACAACAAAAAAGCAGGGATGGGGTGGTTCTGCCTTGAGAGGTAATGAGGGCAAGGGTTACTCTTCCTTCCAACTGAGCAACACAGGGTAGCGTGCTTAATGACATCTCACGTTGGGGAGCAACTCGCTGGCCCCAGCCTGACGTGCCTCATGCCCTGCCTGGCTCCATGGCAGCCTAGGACACAGAAGATGGTAGACCCCAGCCCTGGCCCACTTGCCTTAGTGAGGGCTGCGATTCGCTGGGCCAGCTCAGCCTCCACCTCGGGCAGTGTTTCTGCTCGGCGCATTGTCTGCTGCAGCTTCTGCTCTGCCGCTTCCAGGAGCTCCTGCAGGTGCCGGGCCTTCTCCTCACACTAGCAGTGCAGGAGAAAAGCATGTCGAGATAGAGTGCTGGGTCCCCAGCCCGCATCCTCACCCCTCACCCCGTATCCCCATCCCATGTCCCCACCCCTCACCCCATGTCCCCACCCCATAACCCCACCCTATATCTCCACCCCACCCGACCCGCCTCAGCAGGGAGCTGGTGGCCGATCAAATAAGCCTTGGTTCTTTTCTGTCCAAGGTGCCTGACTTTCTCTTTCCCAAGTGGACCTGCAGGGTCCCGGGGGCTCCTAGGCCACCAAGGGAGAGTTTCCACGTGACCATCAGGACTCCAGCCTCAGATACCGCGTCCCTGCACTCCACCTAGGGGGTTACCTGGCGGTGCAGGGACTCCTTGTTGGCCAGCTCGTTCTCCAGTTTGTCATTGAGGTCATGGATGGACGTGGCTTCTCGCTGAGCAGCCAAGTAGCGCTTCTCCAGGGTGGCGATTCTCTCTTCCATGTCCTCCTTCTGAGCCAGAGCCTGGGTAGAGCAGAGGGTATGAGAAAGAAGGTCGCCAGCCTTTCCCTGCCCGGCGCTTATCTGCACCTCCGGGACCAGCCCCCGGCTGCCACAGCCCAGAAAGGGCCGTGATCCCTGCTCCAACCGGACCCTCCCATCGTCCTCCTCACACCGGACCCTGACAAGTCTTCAGCCCACCCGTCCCCAGCTGTGCCTGGACCTCTGTTCACGCCCTCATAAATGCCAACACCCGCACCCAGCCAGGGCGATCACAGCGAGCAGGCCGCGGCCCTGGCGCACCCACCTCTCGGAGGTCCCGCTGTTGCTTGCTGCTCAGCTCCTCGGACCTGATGAGGTCTCGGCGGGCTGTGCCCAGGTCCTCCTCAAGCTCGGTCACAGTTGCGCTCAGGGTGACCAGACGCTCACGGGCCTGGCTCAGCTCGTAGTTCTGCTTCTCCAAGAGTCCTTGTAGCTCTTCCACACGGCCAGTGTTGTCCTCCAGGGACAGCGAAGCATCAGCCAAAGAGCCGGAGAACCCCACACCCCACCCTGCTCCCTCCCAGGGAGGCTGGGGCGAAGCAGCGCATGCCCACGGGTCATGGCTCTGCCCCCACATCAGAGCTCAGGCTCAGGTGCCCTTCTTCCCACTGAGCCCAGTAGCTCAGTCCTGGTAACGGACACATAGCTCAGTCCTGGTAACGGACACATACCCTTGCTCTCCTGTGTTATCTCTGGTTTCTCGTTTTCCCTTTTAGCTCCGCCTCTTGTAACCCGGGAAGGGACCGAGCAAAAGGCTCAGAGACGGGAGGAGGGGAGGAGCCCTGCCAGACGCTCACCCACAAGGAAGATGTGTGGACACGTGCATCGTGCACATCAGCACAAAACGGAAAGTCTGTAGATTACTTTGCAAAGCAGCGAGGAGGGTAAGAGAAGCGGGGATACCACAGAGAGCCCTCCATCTAATCTAAGCAATGTCCTACTGAACCCAGGGACACAGGACTTCTCATTCCTGACTTGGGGAATACAGGCTTCTGCTAAACAATCCCCCATTACCCACTTTCCACAGGCGTTTTGGTCCCAGCTCCATGGTCCCTTCCTCTTCTGCCACTCCATCTCGAACTCCTGCCCCCTGCTGCAGGGCAGACACCTGTAAGACACAGCCCCCACGCCCACCCCCAGAAAAAGCCATAAGTCGATCAAAGAGGAGACTTCCCGCACATTGCACACCTCCTGGAAAGACAAGCCTGGCCTAGCTTCAGCTACCAGTCCGCAGCCTGAGCAGGCAGAAATCTGACGAGGAACGCAGTGAAACAAAGAGGGTAGGTAAGCGGTTGGATTTCTCGGCGCTGCAGACCCAGCCGGGCAGCTTACCTGCTGGTGAGCTCCAGCCAGCTGCTCCTCCAAGGTGGTAACACGCTCTAGGGCTGCCCGGAGACGTTCTCGAACCTGCCCAGGGTAAGGAGAGATGGGAGAAGAAAGCTATGCCCACAGAACGCGGGCTGGGGCAGCACGGACTTGGTCTGCCACGGTCAGCCATAGCGAAATGCAAAGGGCCTGTGGAGAGGGAAATGCCCAGGAGAGGACGTAGTAGGCCTGGGGACGATGGGCTCTGCGGATGAAAGACATTTCCCTAACACCGGGTGCAGAGACCCCAGGAAGGAGTGCAGGTGACTCAGGGCAGCCTGCAGAGGCTGGCAGGAGGGGGGGGCGGGCGGGTACCTTCTCATCCAGGGCTTTGTGGTGCTCAAACAGTGACTTGAGAGCTTTCAGAACCTCCACCTCACTGGAGACGCCCGAAGGTGACTGGGCCTGGCGCTTTACCACCGTCATCCGCAATGACCGCTCGTGGCGGGACACCAGGCATTCCAGATGTTCCAGGAGCAGCTGGCAGAGAGCAAGGAAGGGTGGGACCATGGACATGCGTCACAAGGGCTACAAAGCAAGGCCCAGAGAATCACGAAGTCCAATGTCCTCAACACCGGACCCCAGCTTGGCTGCCCCGGCCTCTCCCCAGAACTTGGACCCTGCTGTGACCCGGGCACCACAAATCTAGCCAAGGTGTCGCCTGCTCTTTATTCAGGTCAGTGAGCACACACACACACACACACACACACACACACACACACACACACACACACACACACGGCCACCCCTTACTCACCCTTGTATTGTTCCGTTCTGCTTTCAGCTCAGATATCTCTTCCTCCCGCTCCAGAAGCTGCTCCCGGCACATGCTTAGCTCCCGCGTTAAAGTGGCAAATTCCTGAAAGCCCCCCAAACCCCACAGTGCTTGGGATTCTCTCCAACCGGCGCCCAAAACACCCAAACATATGGTAGGTGTGTCTTATTTGCCCCTTACTTTTATCTGCCCCCCTCCCTCAAACCCCAGCCTGTCCCCGACGCAGGGCAGGGAGCCTGCAGCTAATGTGAACTTCCCAAGGTGGAGAGCACACTAGGATTCCAGGAAACAGGACTACACAGAGATGATCAAGACACCAAGTCTGCCCTGCAAGGCCTGCCTCTCCAGCCACCAGTGACCACACACTCTCTCCCTCCCACTCAGTCTTTGTAATTCTCTGGCAACTCTAGACATCTCCTTTGGAATCGTGGAGAACAGGCCACTCACTGTGTGTCTGATAGCATATACTAACTGTCCCTTCCTAGGGGAAATTCTCCCAACCCCTGCTCTTCCATGAGGATGAGCAACTAGGGCAACGTGCCCGGCCTTGGAGTTCTAGGCCCATCACAACCCACCGACTTAATGACATCATATCATCCCAAAAACATTTTCAGATGAATAGCTGTATCCTGTGGCCACAGTCTAAACATACTGTGGAGCCTGGCCCCACCCCTCTGCTGCATCCCCCTTAAAAAACAAGAATTCATATCGCAGAAAGAATCCTCAAAGCAGTATCCCCTTGTCAGAGAGGGAAGGACCAGAGAGCAGAGCAGGAGAAACTGAAGGCTTCTACCCTGCTCCTTCATTACTGCCTATCAAAGCCAAAGCCAGATATTTTGTTGTCTGGAAGCTGAAGCCTAAGCCTGATGCTGCTTTGCCCCTCAGCATATACACATACAACACAGACAGACAGACAGAGAGAGAGAGAGAGAGAGAGAGAGAGAGAGAGAGACAGACAGACAGACAGACAGACAGACAGACAGACAGACAGACGACACAGAGAGAGAGAGAGAGAGAGAGAGAGAGAGAGAGAGAGAGAGAGAGAGATGCACACACACACACAGACAGACACACAGACAGGCACACAGAGAGAGACAGACAGAGATAGACAGACAGACAGACAGACACAGAGAGACAGACAGACAGACAGACATAGAGAGACAGACAGACAGGCAGACACAGAAAGACAGACACACACACACACATACACACACACACACAGGGACAGACAAGCAGACACAGAGACAGACAGGCAAACACACACACACAGAGAGACAGACAGACACACAGAGAGACAGAGAGAGAGACAGATAGACACAGAGAGAGACAGACAGACATAGAGAGAGAGAGAGAGAGAGAGGCAAACACACACACACAGAGACAGAGAAAGAGAGAGACAGACAAACAGATAGACACAGAGAGAGACAGACACAGAGAGAGAGAGACAGACAGACAGACAGACACAGAGAGAGAGAGACAGACAGACAGACAGACACACAGAGAGAGAAAGAGAGAGAGAGAGAGAGACAGACACACACACATACACACAGAGACAGACACACAGACAGGCACACAGAGAGACAGACAGACACACAGACAGGCACACAGAGAGACAGACAGACAGACACACACACATACACACAGAGACAGACACACAGACAGGCACACAGAGAGACAGACAGACAGACACACAGACAGGCACACAGAGAGAGAGACAGACACACACACACACACAGAGACAGACACACAGACAGGCACACAGAGAGACAGACAGACACACACACACATACACACAGAGACAGACACACAGACAGGCACACAGAGAGACAGACAGACACACACACACACACACATACACACAGAGACAGACACACAGACAGGCACACAGAGAGACAGACAGACACACACACAGACAGGCACACAGAGAGAGAGACAGACACACACACACACACATACACACAGAGACAGACACACACACACACACCCCTAGAGCAAGGACTTGAAGGCATGCCCACACCTCATTCCATCCCTAATGGGCTACAATGCGTTCCTCTCCTCTGCCCAAGCTAGGCAGCTGCCTTGTTTCCACCCTAGGATGCTGTGCCCTCCCTTTCTAGCTCTAAGCCACCTGACAGCCTGCCACTAGGAGAACCCACAAAGGACAATGCTGTCCACAAAGTTAAGTACAAACTCCTCTTAGTTTCCAGGCCTTTCTCTCGTGGCTTTTCCAGTGTACCCTAAGACCTAAACCACTGTGACTTACTGTTTCCAAACACCCACAAAACACCTAAGAACCACACCTTCACTGGGCAGAACTCCCTCTCCTTACACAGCCCAGCCCTCTGCTACCCTCTAATGAGGTCACACTGCACTTCCAAAGGCCACCTCAAAGGGGTTCCGCCTCCTCAGGGGCTTCCCAGCAGAGGCATCCCTCCCTGAAAACCATCAGGTCCCTGTCAATCACAGTGGGTGGTGATGAGAAGGACTACCAGATCCCTGTCAATCAATCACTGTGGGTGGTGATGAGAAGGACCACTCCTCCCCTCCTGAAGCTTCAAATGTAAAAGGTTGGGAAGATCTGGAATCAAATTTCAGCTCTCCCTGCCCCCCAGCTAGCTGTGTAACCTTGTGTACATCGTCCAGGGCTTGTGATGGGCACTCTCCCTCTCCCCCATGGTCCACGTTCTTAGTGATAAACCATCACAAGACTCCAGGCCCAGCCCTCGCTCTCCCTAAATTTGGAGGAAGGACCTGCAGATGAGGGTTAGGTTATCGGGCATCTCAGGGCTGCCTCCGTATTCCAAGCAGCATCTCCACCAGCTCAGGGTGGCCTGTGCAATACATCCAAACCTTCTCAGGAAGAGGTGGAAAGGGCAGTAGGTTGCGTAAGTGCTGTATGTACAGCAGGTAAACCTCAGCCTCCCTGAACCTGGTGACGTGGCAGACCACATCTCCTCCCAAAGCCGTAGGATAAGTCATACTCCTGTTCTGTCTCCAGCCTCTGTGCATCCCCACCCCACCCCTCCCCACCCCCTGAATATCTACCCAATGGGTACTAAGCAGGAAGCAACTCAGGTTTCAGAGTCCATGCAGTGAAGCAGAAATAAAACAGAGAAGAAGACAATGTCTTGAGGGCTCGGGGTACACAACCCCGGCTGCTTCCTGCATAGCAATATGCAACTGACTGGTCCCCTAGGCTTCGGTTTCATGATTGGTGGAACAGAGTGACAGTGCTAATGGCACTAGCTTCATCGTGAGAATCTGCTGAGATAGATAATCGCTACAGAACGCCTGGCGCACAGAAGGCGCACGGTAAATGGTGGCTAAGTTGTTGAGGACCACGGAATGGTTTTGAGGTTCAGCTCGGCCTACAGCCATCTGTGTGAGATCTCTCGTTTTCATCCACACAGGAGGGAAACTGGAAAAGAAAGTCACTAAGGCTGGGCGTTGGTGGCAGGACGCAGAGGCAGAGGCAGGCAGATCTCTGTGGGTTCGAAGCCAGCCTGGTCTACAGAGCGAGTTCCAGGGCAGGCTCCAAAGCTACACAAAGAAACCCTGTCTCGAAAAACCAAAACAAACAAACAAACAAACAAACAAAAAAAGAAAAAAAAAAAAAGAAGTCGCTAAGAGTGGCTAAGTTTTCTCCCATCTCTACTTTTCTTGATTCCTAGTCCTGTCAACTCCTCTTGGTCTCAGGTCTGAATCGGATAGAAATGAGGTATCTTTCCAGCCTAGATTGCCACCTACTGGTAGCCTGGGCTCCCTACTGTCGGCAATCATTTCTCCTAGTAAAGCCAGTCTAGACGGTGGCACTTAGGGGGGGAAAGGTTTGCACAGGAACATGGAAATAAAACTACTGTGAACTCCACTATCTGATGTGCAACAGAACAGGTGAGGGACTGAAGCCCGAAGGTGCTGAATTCAAAGGACCCGGGGAGGGAGAGTCTGTAAGTCTGCATCCTTACCTGGGGGAGGGCGGAGTTCAGGTGGCGCTGGAGCTGGTCTCGCTCGTGAAGGGCATCCTGGAGCCGGCTCTGTGTG
Source organism: Cricetiscus sungorus (assembly GCA_030556225.1). Lineage (NCBI taxonomy): Eukaryota > Metazoa > Chordata > Mammalia > Rodentia > Cricetidae > Cricetiscus > Cricetiscus sungorus. The sequence continues at coordinate 6,819,192 of JANBXA010000367.1, read as the reverse complement.
GCCACCAAAGTTTCCTGACTCTCCCGAAGGGACTCCAGCAACTTCTCTCGCTCGTCCAGCATGTTCACCATCAGCTGCTCAAAGTTGGCGTCGGCGTCGGCACCATGGGGGCCCCAGGGGGTCCCCCTCATTGATTGTGGGCATCACCTCACACATGATGGGGATGCACAGAGCCTTCTCAGCGTCAGGCCAGGGGATGGGGAGAGCTCACAGGGTTGGCACCTGCAGAAGGACCCAGGGCATGGGTCTCAGAACAGACAGTGCCAGGCTAGTAGACGGGTGGGTAGGGGTCGCTCCCATGGTCATCAGTTGCCCTCGCTCTGAGAGAAGCCTAGGGCCTCCAGTGTCCCTGTGGAACGGAGCCAGAAGGCCTGGCTTAACCTTTCAGGGCTGGAGCTGGGTGCCCTGTGTCCCCACACAAGCGGGAGGCATCGGCGTGTGGCCATGACAGGCTGGGCGAGCTGGGCTGGGAGGCAGCCCTTGTCTTAGACTGAGCACCAGAGCTTGGCAGAATCCCAGCCGCGTCTAGCAACACCCATGGTTTCTGGAGGGTGGTGTGGTCTGTGGGAGAAGAGAGTGCTATGAGGACCAGCGAAAGAGGAAAGGGCATCAGGGGAGGGGCAGAGGAGGCAGGCCCCAAGCCAGGGCGGGAGAGGATGGGGTGTTGGCACGGGCCCCTCTCAGGGCTTACTCACCTTGGGGGCACCTCGTTAGTTTTCCCAAAGCATGCACATGCCTCCTGCCTAGCCTCTGTGCCTGCAGCCCCTGCAGCCCCTGCCCCCCACCCCCTGCAGCTGTCACAAGTACAGCCGCAGTGGTTCCCCACCCACGTGGCTTGCTGGCCAAATATAGAAATGATTCAGTCAGCGGTAGGGAGCAGCCGGCAGGCTGCCCAGAGTCCTCCTGAGACCTGCAGGTGCGAGGAGAGGAAACGGGGTCTCTGTCCTCCCCATAGCTTCCTCTGCCACATTCAAGTCAAGGCAGGTATACAACGGGTTAAAAGGCTAGACTCCCATGAGAGGGCCGAAGTCTTGGAGAGGCACAGCCTGGGCACTGGGGCAGGCAGAGCGCCCCGACCTGCTAAGATGCCCGTAATTCAGGGATGAGGTCGGCTGTCACTCCTGAAGTCTGCCAAGGAGAATCCGTCAGCCCTAGGACATCCACACTCTTTGTTGGAGCGTGAATGACGGGGAAGCCCGGGGTCTGTACGGGGGTGGGGTGAAAGGGTGCTCCCAGGGGAAGGTCTTGTATGAGGCAGCACACTCGTAAGTCCCCACTGCCCGTGCCACCAGAAGTCACCCGCCAGGGCATGGGCATATCACAGCCCAGGGGCCCAGTAGTCACAGCAAAGGAGTTTCTCTGCCTACCTCCAGCTTTCAACCTCCCTGCCCAGGCCTAGAGCAGCACCTCCATGGGTTCTCAGGAGGGTCCTCAGGTGTCCCACTGGAGGGACACCCCATCAAGGCCAGCGCAGCGGTGGGTACACCGGAGACCTGCGCAAGTGGTGCTGTCCTTCCTGCCTCCCCCACCCGTCTACAGACATGGGGGCAGCCTACGCCTACTTTAACAGGTAAAGATGGGTAGCCTGGAGGGTCAAGACCCAGTATGAGTGAGAGATCAGACACAGGCTACTAGCAGAGCTGAGTCTGATGGGAAAATAGAGTCCTAATAACATAGACAAAAATGGGGACTAATAAGGAGGTGACAAAGAAGCACCCAGAGCTCACACCCATTTCCAGAGGAGCCACAGCTCAAGCCAACACACACACACACACACACACACACATACACACACACGCATGCACACATTCACACGCACACACATGCACACATTCACACGCACGCACACACACGCATGCACACATTCACACGCACACACATGCACACATTCACACACACACATGCACACATTCACACGCGCACACACACGCATGCACACACACGCACACACACACATGCACACATTCACACACATGCATGCACACACACACACATGCACACATTCACACGCACACACATGCACACATTCACACGCACACACATGCACACATTCACACACACACACATGCACACATTCACACACATGCACACATTCACACACATGCACACATTCACACACACGCACACACACGCACACACGCACACGCATGCACACATTCACAGGTACACACGCACACACACACATGCACTCATTCACACGCACACACATGCACACATTCACACACACATGCACACACACGCATGCACACATTCACACACGCACACACACGCACACGTATGCACACATTCACACGCACACACATGCACACACACATGCATGCACGCATTCACATGCACACATTCACACGCACACACATGCACACACACACACATGCACACATTCACACGCACACACACGCACACACACGCATGCACACATTCACACGCACACGCACACACACATGCATACACACATGTACATGCATACACACACATGAACACACATGTACATGAACACACACAAAGTGGGAGATGGGGTAAGAGAGGCAGAGAAGGGAACAAGAAGGGACTAGAGTAACATACACATCCTCCCAGATGGAGAAACATCTTCTCATGGGCATCCTTTCCACCAGCTGGACCAAGGAGGAAAGCTGTGGTCAGGCAGGCATGCTCCCTCCGCACCCCCGAGCAGCCGGAACCCGGAGATGGACTGTCACACCACTCCGACAAGCTGCCCTAGGGGTGCTAACAAGGGCAGTTCCTCCCACCCAGTGTTGCAGAGCCCTTCCCTGCGAGTGTTCCAGGCCATGAGATTGACAGGCCCAGGGTCCCACCTTCCCTCTCGGAACTCATCAATAGCACGTTGTCTGCGACCCCATAACACCTCTTAATTTCATCTTTTTTCCAAGTTCCTTTTTTAAAAGCTTGGTAGAAGAGAGAAGGCCAGGCGAAGGCCCCTTGTGTGGAAGTAATCCTGTGGGGGTGTGGCTCAGTGACAGAGGCCTTGCACACGGGAGGCAGTGAGGGGGGAGAGGGGAGAGGGAGAGCATTGCCTGCAGGTGGCCTCAGGGTCAGACTCCTGGGCAACCGACAGCACACGCACAAAAAAGTCTAGAGCCAGGCCTGCGGAAATCTGGGCACACGTCTACCAGGATGAACTCGGGCGCGGAACTACTCCTGCAGGCTCCTTGTTCCGTCTGGTTTTGAGGAGAAAGCCCCCTACCATGGCGAAGAAGGAACTGCCTTCATACTGGGCTAAGGAAAGTCTGGGGGTGGGTTCTGTAAAGCTCCTTCTGTTCGGGGCCAGGTCACGTGATGGCACCCCATCTCCTCTGCAAAGTTTAAGAAAGAGGCTAGAGCCGGGCAGTGGTGGTGCACGTCTTTAATCCCAGCACTCGGGAGGCAGAGGTTGGTGGATCTCTGTGAGTTCGAGGCCAGCCTGGTGTACAGAGTGAGTTTTTTAGACAGCCAGGACTGATACACAGAGAAACCCCATCCCGAAAAAACAAAAAGAAAAAAAGAAATAAAATGATGCTAGACGGCCTGGAGAGATGGCTCAGAGGTTAAGAGCACCAGCTGCTCTTCCAGAGGACCCAGGTTCAATTCCCAGCACCCACATGGCAGCTCATGGCTGTCTATAACTCTAGTTCCAGGGGCTGTGATGCAATGCACATAAAGTAATATAAATAAATAAATAAATAAATAAATAAACAAACAAACTGAAAAAAAAGAGAACAATGCTCGAGTCCCCAAGTGAGACCAGGGTGAGCTGCGTAAGCAGCATAAGGTGCTGGCTATTTGGTCCTACCCAGCTTCCCCAAATCTTCTTGGCCACTCCGACAACTGAGAAGCCATCCTCAGAGCCGAGAGCCTCTCCCCAGCTCCCCGCAAACCAGGTGCCAGGTGGCAACCTCCCTTCCCTTCCTCTGGTGACCGGGCACATACTGCCATCAGGAAATGAGCCCAGAGAGGTTCCAGGCAGAAGTCCTGGAGGACCACACAGGCCCTCCTACCCACCCCAGTCCTTACACGGTGGGTAAGCAGAAGAAACTTTAGGCCAGCCACATGGGGACGCCTGGCTTCTCTGGCTCGGGGACCGGCTTTAAATAGTGCAATTATCATCTCAGCTTAGCAGAAGCTGCAACTCCCAAGCTCACAGGTCTTCATTCGGAAGAGAAAGTGCCAGTCCCCAAAGCCAGCATTTGCAAGGGGCTCTGCCAGGAAGGGTGTGGGGCGGACTGTGAACAGCAGAGAAGGCTCAAGAGGGAGTGGGCGTGAGTGTGTGTTGGGGAGGGAGGGAGGGAGGGGAGCCTGAAAAGTAGGCCTCTGGCTTCACAAACATAAAAAGGTCTCTGAGGCATTTTTGGCTTCCCCAAAGTCACCCCCATTTCCCCCTAGCAAACAGGAGGGGTGGCCACTCCAGTCTGATGCTCTTGGCTGGCTGTATAGTCACACAGGCCTGGCTCCCTACTGCTCTACCAGATGGCAGGCCACACCACTGGCCTTAGCTTAGCAAAGAATACAGCCAAGCTGCTCAGAACTATGCTCATGCCTGAGGAGGCCGTGAGCTGGAAAAGGGAGCATGAGGGGGCAGGAGCCTCTTTAAGGCCAACAGGACAAGGACGGGGAGCCTCACACACCCTAGACTAAGGGAGGGTGGGGCCTAAGGACATGGGAGTGGGGGCCCAGAAAAGTGGGATGGTGGTTGCCATGATGACGAGTAAGCATTTATCACAGGCCAGGACGGTGTTGCTTGCATCCCTAGAGTACCTTACAAGGAACACACAGTCCCTCTTCCCTTGCCTCGGATGTGATAACCGGGACTTGGGGTCGTGTAAGTAAAGTAAAAGGAAAAACCAGGATGAGTGGTGTGGCCAACACCAAAGGTGGGGTCTTTCGGGCACCCTGTTGTCCCTAAGAACGCCCTGTCACACCCATCGCGGTGACAAGTCCCCTGTGGACAGAACTAGCTTGGGCCCTTCCTCTCCAAGCCTGGGGAGGGCCTGTGCCATTATGTTCACAAAGGAGGTCATTTCCCTACTAGCACGACCTGTAGCCCCGCCCACACACCCAAATCACTTCCTCCTGCCTCCACTGACTCGACAGAGTTGTAAGCCTCCCCTTGCGTTTCCCGCCACAGGCACACTCACGCATTTGTCTGAGTCGTAGAATCCCTTAACCTCAGTGGCACCAACAACCATCTATCTGCTCATGCCCACCCATCCTTCCTGCTCAGACAGAGCTCCTCCTCCTCCTCCTCCTGCTCCTCCTCCTGCTCCTCCTCCTGCTCCTCCTCCTCCTCCTCCTCCTCCTCCTCCTCCTCCTCCTCCTCCTCCTCCTCCTCCTCAGTCCAGTTCATCACCCCCAAGACCTCACCTGGCCCGCCTCTTCTGCAGAACTTGGACTACCCAAGCTCATCCCACACTGTGTCCACACAGCCTTGTGTGATCGGCTCCCAACAGTGAGGGGTGCCCACATTCACACCTCTTTCTGGCACTGGCCTTTCCAGATCAGCAGACCCTTCCTAAGAGCCCTAGGCAGCTTTGGAGACCAAGAGCAAGTCTTCGTGGGAAAGAAACTGAGCAAGCATGTGGGACAGCTGGAGCGATTTCTACAAGCCCACACCTGATAGACTCCAGGAGGAAATCCTGGCCCAGCATTATGGCCGTTTAACTGGCCCTCTGGAGGCCACCCGCCTCTCACCGGCACCGGGGGCCACTGCTCTTTTGGAAGGCAGGCTCTGGAGCAAGGTGTTCACGTGACCCCGGGAAGGTATTTCTCTCTGAGCCTCAGTCTCCTCTGAGATTCAGCCCCCACCTCAGACAGCGGGCAGAGGGCTTCCAATCACCATCCAGGAAGTGCAGACGCTACTTCCCGGCCACACAAACCGTGTTAACTCTCAGCACCAAAGGCTTCCGGAGCCCTCAAGGATGGGCCCACCCAAAATACTGTCTGTCAGAAGATCAAAATCCATCTGACGTCAGGAAGCCATTCCCAGGGAGTTAAGTCTTGGACGAGATCTACTTGGGAGTTGCTAGCAGCCTGACAGAGGTGTCCAGTTCCTCTTCACCTCCTACGAGACCAGCAGGGGATTTTTGCCTCTGCATTTCTGGTTTCTAAATCTGACGGAGGCTTACAAATGTTTAGGATTTAGAATGTGACATAATACACCACACTTCAGGGATCTCACAGGCTGTCAAGAGGCTCACGGGAGACAGTGACCAAGACGGGGTCCTGAAAGGGTGTCACGTGACAGGATACAAGTTGGCAGCAGCTGCTGGCCTCGGCCCTGCCTAATACCTGGCACGTTCAGGTGGGCACACCAGGAGGCACTGGCTTACCCAGCGAGCCCCCCTCGGCCAGAGCCTCTGAAGTCCACTCTCCCAGTCACCCCCTAAGACCAGCGAGCCCCCCTCGGCCAGACCTCTGAAGTCCACTCTCCCAGTCACCCCCTAAGAAGCCAGCGATGGGTACTTCTTCCCAAGACAGTTCATTCTGCCTGTGAACGCACTGTCCAATCTCAGGCCCTCCTGACAACAGAGGAAGGTGTGGCAAGCAACCGCACCAGGACGCTGACACAAACCAGGTCCACCCTGGGCACACCCGGTCGGTCTAGCTCCTCCTCTGTGACACTCAATTCCAGCAATCATGACTCTTTCTGACTTCAAAGGTTGTAAACTGGACTTTCTGACATAGAACTTCCAAGGGCAGGCATGGTGGAGGCAATATGACCAACTCAAGGGGCCCTGAACTCCCCTTTATTCATCTTTTTAAATGCTACTTGCTGTGGACACAACAAGATGAACGGATACCACAGAACGCGCATGGAGGTCAGAGGGCAGCTCTCAGGAGCCCGTTATCTCCCTCCACTGTGGGGTAGGGGCTCAATCTCAGGCTGCCGCATCTTCATGGGAGGCGCCTTTAACCGCTGGGCTATATCATCAGTCCGCAGACTCCCTTTTCTCACCTCCATCTCATTGATTACAAATCTGTCCTTTTACAGGACACTTGATTGCAAGATTCATTTGTATTAAAGAGATGTTAGTCTAACATGTGGTTTGACAATCCTTGGTTTAGTGACTGTCTATTAAGATACAAAATACTATCATCCTATTTTGTTAAAATGAAGTTTCAACGGAAGAGCCAGACCAATAGCCCTGGGACAGTCACAGAGCTAACTCTGGGGTCTGTCAACCATTTTCCACGTTCCAGACATCTCATAGAGATGGTGTAATTGCCCAAGCCAAGAGGTAAGGCTGTAGCACTGAACTCGGCGTCTCCATCTCTCCTGAGTAAAACCATTCCAGGCATCCCATATTAATCACAAACATCCACTGAAACAGGTGTTTTCAAAAGAAGAAACAAAGCAATGCGTATGGTATGTTTGGGAAATAAAAATCTTTCAAAGCCAGGGATCTGTGCGGGACAAATGCTACACAGGGATCTCTGGCATGGGAAAAAGAAGTGCTCAGAAGTCACTGCATTAGTGAGCCAGCCTGAAGACGAAGAGGCTATCGCATTTCGGCAAATAGTCCTGGTCCGAGTGCTGACAGGTGTCAGGGTGAAACATCGGAGTATAGAACGACAGAGAAATGCAAGGCCTGTAAAAAGGGCGTGTGTGTGTGTGTGTGTATGTGTGTGTGTGTGTGTGTGTGTGTGTGTGTGTGTGTGTGTGTGTGGTCAAAACAGCATGTGTATGAGTGTTTACGAAAGAGAATGAGGGGATCATGTATCTATACAGCCAAATATGTGAGCATGTGTCATGAGAATGTGTCATAATATGTGTAGCCATGAAACGGTTAGGAAGAGAATAAGAATGTGGTAAAAGTACGCTGCACGCCTTTAATCCCGGCACTCAGGAGGCAGAGGCAAGTGGGTCTCTGTGAGTTTGAGGCCAGCCTGGTCTACATAGTGAGATCAGGTACAGCCAGGGCTATGTAGAGAGACCTTGTTACAAATAAATTGTAGAGATACCTTGTTTACACTCTAACAAATAAAGCTTGCCTGAAGATCAGAGGGCAGGACTGGCCACTAGTTAACCCTAGAGGTCTGGAGGTCTATACAGACAATCCGGAAGTATGTGGCTGGGCGGGGAGAGGAGACAGGAGCTCATCCTCTTTCAGCTGAGGAGTTAGCAAGGGAAGAGCTGACTGTGGCTTGCTCTTGTCTCTCTCTGATCTCTCAGCATTTACCCCACTATCTGGCTGCGCGTTTTATTATTAGGAACCAATTAGAACTCGTGTTACAATAAATAAATCATACATACAATGCATGCATACATTTCGGGAGGATGGAGAGATGGCTCAGTGGTTAAGAACATTGGCTGCTCTTCCAGAAGACACATGTTCGAGTCCCAGTATCCACACAGGGCTAACAGCTGTCTCTAACTCCAGTTTCTGGGGATCCAGTGCCGCCTTCTGCTTCCATGGGCACCAGGGACACATCTGGGACATAGTCATAAACAATGCACCCATACCCCTACACGTTACGTTAAAAATTTTAAACTTTTAAGCAGTTGCGTGTTACATAGTTCTGTAATTAATAAAATATGTGTATGTAAGATGCACTCCGTCTACACATCTGTTTTGTCGTCCAAGGTCATAAACCTAAACCTAAACCCTCTGCTTTATGGCAGACGTAAGGACCTTTGCGTCACCCACTACCACTTCTCCCATTGGGATGCGACAATCTGGTACTGCATCCCACCCCTTCTCTGCCTTAATCGCGAGGAGATGCTGAGTCCTGGAACACAAGGGGCCAGGAAAGCAATGGCTTCGACTCCATTCAATAGTCACTCCGAGAGTACTGCTACAGACAGGCTTCTTGGGAGAATACCTACACACGGCAGCGTTCGAGCAACGGAAGCTCTCAGGGCAGGTGACCCGAAGCCAAGGCCTCTCAGTCCCCAACTGAAAGGCACTCCGCCGCCCCGCACTGGAAACGACTCCTCCTGGGAAGGCAGAAAACACTTGAAGGAAGCCCCATGCTACAGCACCTCAGCCCACCTGCAATCCGAGTGGACAAGAGGAGAGTCCTTAGGGTCTGCTGGCCTCAAGTGGCATGTGACCTTCCCCAGTACTGGTTCCCCACCCGTTCCATCTCCTTGACAGTCTCGGTTCCCTAAGGCCCCTCCCCACTTCAGCAATACAGCGCCCTTCTCAGATGGTCATGGCCATGGTCCTGGGTCCTCAGCACAGACCCACAGCCACTCCGAGTGATCTTTGCTCTGCTGGCCACTCAAAGGGCCACACTTCTGTGAGCCAGCACCGTATGCCCTCCAGAGCTAATTATAGGTCAGTGAGCTAGCAGGCCAGGAGGGTGGGGGGGACAGATGGTGACTTCTGTGGTTGCAAGACACACTTGTCTCTCCCTCTGACCCCACATTTCTTCAGTTCCTGTGGGACCCAGACTCTGACAGTCTTTGCTCTCTCTTACTCCTCATTTCCAGCATACACGCTTGCACAAGCACACACACGCTCACCATGCGTGTGCACACACACACACACACACACACACACACACACACACACACACAACCTCTCTATGCTGCTCAGTCAGCACAGCACACCTTGGTCATGTAGAAAATCCTCTACCAACCTAATACAATACCGCTCTTTGAGGCTCAGGGGAGAGAGAGAGCGCACTTCTAGCATAACAAGGCCTCCACTAACTTCCCTAGATCTTAAAGCCCTTTTGGCACCCAGCTTCCTGGCCCTCGTGAACCTTCACCCTTGCCTCATCACCCATCAGCCCAACTACCCATCTTCTCCCCAGCTCTAGCCTTGCTAATCTCAGAGGCTCAGGAAGGTATCATAGCTAACCTCAGAACTCTTTCCAATGCTAAGATTTCAACCATCAACTCAGAGGGGACCCAAGAGTGAGTGAGCGAGCCTACCAGCCTGCCCTGCCTACCTGCCTGCCTGCCTCTACCCTGCCTGCCTGCCTCCCTGCCTGCCTGTCTGCCTCCTGCCTGCCTCTACCCTGCCTGCCTCCCTCCCTGCCTGCCTCCCTGCCTGCCTGCCCTGCCTGCCTGCCTCCCTGCCTGCCTGTCTGCTGCCTGCCTGCCACCCTGCCTGCCTGCCTCCCTGCCTGCCTCCCTGCCTGCCTGCCCTGCCTGCCTGCCTGTCTGCCTCCTGCCTGCCTGCTGCCTGCCTGCCACCCTGCCTGCCTGCCTCCCTGCCTGCCTCCCTGCCTGCCTGCCTGCCTGCCTGCCTGTCTGCCTCCTGCCTGCCTGCTGCCTCTACCCTGCCTGCCTGCCTGCCTGCCTGCCTGCCTGCCTGCCTGCCTGCCTGTCTGCCTCCTGCCTGCCTCTACCCTGCCTGCCTGCCTCCCTGCCTGCCTCCCGCCTCCTGCCTGCCTGCCTCTACCCTGCCTGCCTCCCTGCCTGCCTCCCTGCCTCCTCCCTGCCTGCCTCCTGCCTCCCTGCCTCCCTGCCTGCCTCCCTCCCTGCCTCCCGCCTCTACCCAGCCCCTCCAGCCCTTCCTCTACAAGCCACACACTCACACCAGGGCAAGCTCAGCAGCACAGCCCCAAACCCCTCCAGATGAGAACTCTGCTCCTGGCAGTCTCCCACACCCGCTCGTTTTTTAGGAGACAATGTCTCCTACTGCATAGCGTCCAGGGCCCCACAGTCCTAATAACCAATGCGCCATCCCTCATCTCATTACTTTGAGACATCATTTATCTTAGGAATCCACCTCAGACCTTAGCATACACTCTAAGAAAATAACCAATGAAAATCATCCAGGCTGTCGTTTTCACTGAAGACTGTGGCCAGTCAACAGCCATGGGGATTCTGTGGGTTGGAATCTGGTTGTCTTTTTTTTTTACCCCCAGTCCACTAGCAATGTAACTAAATTGTATATGGGAGGACAGTGCCTAATACTTGTGCCTGCTTCAGGTACCGTTCATCTGCTCCATGGCCCTGAACTGCTTTTAGATGACCAAGTAGCTAGCACCGTAGTAGGTGCCCAATAAATGTTGACTCAGTATTGAACAAAGTACCAAGTGCCAATCCCGACGACTCTGGACAGGAGTGCAGGGAGTCCCTGTAGCCTGGCTCCTGAAGGAGCCTCCTCAGGCTCCCACCAGGAGGGGACAGGCCTAAGCACAGCCCCTTAACCACTTGGTCTCCACGAACAAGTACTAAAGAGCTGCCTCAACTCTCCTCTCCAACACGTCTCTTCAAAGGTGACATCAGCACCTAGTGGCCCTTAGTCCTAGATCGCTCCTCCTTCTCAAAGAAACCACCTACAACATATTTCCAAGTCCTCCAGCCCGACCTCCCTTCCCACCGACCATAAAAACCCTCCACATCGGTGCTGGGTAATCCCCCTACTGTGTTCACTATCCAGCCCCTCACCCCCACCCCCACCCCCACCCCCACCCCAGTTCAGGAATCTCTATTACGATCGTCTTTTCCTGTTGCGCCCACCCTGTTCCCCACCCCCACCCAGGCCTCGGGCTGGCCATGCCTTCCACCCCACCGCCCCAGCACTGCGGAGATGGGGGGCATCTTTGGTACGGCCTGACACCCTGACAGTTGCAGGGATGCAGAGCTGACGATAGTAACCAAGGGCGTAAAGAGGCACGCGGGAAGGATGAAGACCCCCGGGATGAACGAAGACCTCAGCCTCTCACAAGCGCTCGCCCAAAGAAGCAGAGTTGGCCCCCAAGCCCATCATAGGTGCTTTTGCTCTGACTCCTGGAGAGGGTGTGGGGGCGCAGTGCAACCCGCTGCCCCCTCCCAGGAAGCCGATGGAGCTGAGGGCGAACTCTACGCCCTCCCTGCAAAACGGGCATCGACCCCCACTCCCATCCCCAAGGACACAGGGCACACGGCAAAGGCGAGGGGCGACCTAACCCGCGCCCCGCAGAGACAGAGACGCCTGCAGCCCATCGGAGGCGGCTCCCCGAGGCGCACTAACAGGGACTCCTCCTCAAACTGTGCCGGGCAGCTGGAGCCGGGGAAAGGGGCTCCTTCCCTTCCCGCGGAGCGGGCTGTGGGCGCTCACCTGCGTGGAACGGCCGAAGGCCCCGCGGAGCAGGGCGCCGCCCCCGACCGACCTCGGCAGCGCGCAGAGGGAGCGCTGGCTTCAGCCTCCGCCGCCCAGGACCCGGCCTCTAGGCCCCGCCCCCGCCGCCCCGCCCCCGGGGGGCGGGGCCCGGCCGGCTCTCCCGAGGCCCCGCCCCCGCGCGGCGCACGTGACCGGCGCCGCTCTGATGCTGTGCGCCATCTTGGTTGGCCCGAGAGGGCAGGGCCCGCCCGCACTTCGCCCGCCCGGGGTCGCGTTGGGCCGGGCGGGCGTGCGGACCCCAGCTGCCAGCCTGCCCCGGCCGCCACACCTGTCTCTCCCGCGTTTCAGTGGGGAAGCTGCAGACCAGCCACTCCCACCTACCGCCTGTGCTTCTGTAAACTGTGATGTGCCTCCGGGCATGCGACTGTCCTAACACTGTTACTATAAAATGAGGTGTCTGTCTGTGACAACACATACATCCTATGAAAACATGCTCGCATGCCAAAAATCTGACAAAGTGTGGCTAGACCTACTTTCCCGAATGGCTCCCTTTCCGTTCCCGGCCCCCGTGGCTATTAATGTCTCTTTCCCATCTGCTTTGAGAAGTCCCGTTGGGCGCCTACTCAAACCTTCTCAGGCCCCACAGCGCTGTGGGGTGTGGTTTCCAACACAGTTGCTGTGTAGCCGGGCTGCTGTGGAACTCGCTCTGTAGCCTGGCCTGATCCACCCGTCTGTGCCTCCGCCTCCCCAGTGATGGGAAGTGATGGGATTAAAGGTGAGTGAGCCACCACGGCCCAGCACGGAAGGTCCGTTCTATCCGAGCAATGTGCACTTAGAGATCTACACTGGCCCTGTACGGGCTGCGTCCTGTAAAGGCTGTAACTGAGATCAGTTAATGCAGCCTTTAAATCATTTTCTCCCAATATAGTCAACATATTCTTTGCATCTTTAGAGAATGCCAAAGAAATGTAATTCCAATAGGGGTTGGGAGAAGCTAAATTTGCATTATTTTTTGACTCTACGAGCATATCATATATATGTATATAGTATATACCTATATATTTCAAGAAGTGAAAATCAGGCTTTAGACCTAGAGTCTTCAGAGTTCCAACTGTTCTCCAGGTGGTCTAGTGCTTACCAAAAGGCAAACCTCGAGACTTCAGATCCTTTCATTAACAAAACATGAATAATGCAGGAAAAGGCCACTCAGCCAAAGCTGAGGAAGACTGAAGCCATGGAAACCATGAAGAACCGGGTACCAAGTGCTGGCAATGTGTTAAGACCGCAGCAGAGGTGGAGTACAGTACCGGTCACCACACCATCCAGTTTGGCACAAGCACGCAGAAGCTGAGCCAGAAAACAATCGTTAAGCCACATTTATTTCACCCCTTAAGTAACCCTAGAGGGAGACCCCCGCCAGGACAACACCCCTGCTGCGGGCATCCAGCCTGTTCAGGGACTCCAGACTGTGCTTGTCCTCTCCTGCTTCAAACACTACTTTTGCTTGCAGAGGTCTGTAAGGGCTCACTGTCCTTGGGCTGCTGTTTGCCTTTGGTAACTAAGTACCCACATTCTGGTTGTCCGGTTTTTTGTTTTATTTTTTTGTTTGTTTCTTTGACTGACCCAGGCTCAATTTCTGTTCAACCAACATCAATATTCCCCCGCAGTGTGGGGTAAGGCTGTCAGCAGCCGTATTAAACAGATGCTTCTTAAGAATGTTCCTTAAATAGCACTGGGTGAGGAGAGTGATAAACCACAATACTTTTGTTTGTTTAAGGAATATTGTCTCTGTCCTGTCTGTGATTCACGCCTGTAATCCTTACACTCCAGGTGGCCAAAGAGGATAAGTTCAAGGCCAGCCTGGGCTACGTAGCAAGACCCAGTCTTAAGATGATTCCTTTTAGAGGCAGGGAGGCTAGACTGCAGAACTAGGGGTTGAACTCAAGATCTCAAGTATAAGAATATTTAATGTCTTAATGCCTACCTCTTGCAGTAAGAGGAGGGAAAAAAAACCAAGGTTTTCTTCTTAGCAAAAGAATAAACAAAATCCCACCCGTGATCCTCTTCTCAGAGCATGCCAGTGACAGCAAGAACTTTGACCAAAGGAGGGAGTCAACGTTTCTGTATGGACAGAAGACCAGGCTCCTTAGACCAGGCAGGGTGATTCTATTCAAAAATAAAAACAAAGATTGCAAAGGACAGAACAGGGCAGAGAAAAGCACTAATTGCTTCTACTTTAAGGCTGGCTTCAACATGCAGTGCATTTTTTGACAATGACCTTTAGCATAATAAAGGCTTTCTAACAATTTAATGCACATACAGTTCTTCCTCAACTGTTTTTACCTTTCAGTTAATACATGTCTATGTGAAATATTCAAACTAACTTATTTTCTTCTTTATTTTTCACATTCTGCCTACTCCTTTTTCCCACTATGTACCACAAGAAAAATGACTGGCCTTTGAAGTTATGGTATAGCAAAAAAAGACATGGGTCAGAATCCTCACTCTGCATGGCCTTGGGGAAGTCAATGATTCAGCTTCTCAACCATAAAATGGGAAAGATTTCAACTACCTTGGAAGAGACAAGGATGAGAGACACATATATTAAGTTTTCTTAGAACAGTACCGGGGGTACACAATCATTATCATCACTATCAGCCTCATGCAAAAAAACAAAAACCCAAAATACAAAAATCAGCAAAACGATCAATATTCATGTAATAAATATCCAAAAAACATTTTTTTAAGATGCACAAGTCAATCTTATACGATTCTGACAACCCTGTCACCTGCTTTATTTCTGGAGAAGAGTAAAGGGAAAAGGAAAAAAAAATGTCCACTTGAGTTTGAGGAGCAGCAGCGATGGAACAAACATTTAAAGCCTGGGTTCCTCTGACGCATAAGGGAAAACTTCCTTGCTTGAAAACTGAGTCTAATCTTTTCCCTAGTGCAAGATCACCCATCTTTGCTGAGATAAAAGAATAAAGAACAAACTCAACAGCGCCAGCCGGGGTTTAACACAGAAAATGAGGCCAGGTTTCTCCTTTGAAATACCCAAATTTTACATTAAAATGTTTATAAATCATACTTGGTTTTCCTCTTGATTCAACCTTTCCACCTCCTGTAACTGGAGCCCCAGGAACCCAAACAGCATGTGCATGAGTAATCAGGTATACAACCCAGCTGCCCTCCAAACAGAACCTGATCACTGACAGACCAGACTGGAAGCTGTCCCACGGGATGGCAGCAGTAGCTATGCTCTCAGGGAGAATGGGTACTGCGGATGCCACCAGTCAAAGAGCCGAACACTATGTACTGGGTCCAGGACGACTTGCACACCCTGTTCACTGCGCAGATTCTGACCACCACGGACAGGAGAATCTTGAAACACCAATCTCACTCGGTGATGCCGCATGTCCGTACTCACATTAATAGTAAACTACGAGAGAAAGGCACATTCAGCATTTAAATGTTAAGTATCCTTGGTTTCTTTGACCTCGCCTTGATTTGGTCTACACATACTACACCTTGGCTCAGTCTCAAAGTTCATCTCTTAAGTTGTGATGCCAACATATTCGTAAAGACATAAAAGGTTCAGGGTGAGCTTTATAAGAGTTATGTTTTGTGTATATAATATGCTAAAGGGCCTTATAGATAAATAAATAGCTTAGGATATATGCACACATTCTACCACAAAAGACATTTAACTGTGTCATACATATGGGACAAAGATGGAATTCTGTTAAGATACTGATGAACAAGTCAACATGAAACCTAGTACACGAAACCTAAGCTGGAACCCACTGTTTTGTAAAATTAAAAAAAAAAAAAAAAAACAAAACAAAAAACCCTCCAAGTATTCTATGTAGGTTTACATGGAATTAGTATGGCATATATGGAATATGAGTAACTGTGAGGTCATTAGTGTGGCTTAACATGAAAGAAGGGAGAAGTGCCTTGATAAAAACAATATTATGACACAATTTCAACTATAGAAAATTTGCTACATATTAACAGACCCCAGAAAGGTAACTGTCATTATGGGGCAGTGGCAGTCTGAGTCACATATACTTTCCCTATAAATGTGTGCATTATTTAAATCTTCATGATACATACATTATCTATTATTTAAAAAATTAAAATTTTTCATCATAAAGAGGAACTCCAAACATCTCTGAACATTAAGCCTAAGACACACAGAATATAAATAGCAAATGACATGAACTTTCTGGCAGCCTATCCAATCCAAGTAAGTATTTTTAAGACATGGAAAGTATCTGCTACAGACACATACACTATCTCCTCCTCTAACTATTGGCTACAGTTGGAAGAATGGGAGCATCACATAAGGACAGAGCTACTTCTATTTTAATATTCCATTGTGGAAGCACAGGAATGCCCAAGGTCCTGACAATGCTCACGTGTGTTTATCAATGTTCCCTTCAGGACACCACTTCTCAACCACTATGACCCCCGCACGTACAGGAAGATGCAAAAGCCTTAAGAGGAGACAAGCAAAACATCCTCAGATGTACAGCTGCTCCCGCATCTGTCTTTCTAAGTGCAAATCTGATTTCAGACTTTGTTTTGTTTTTATCTGGGAAGTGTTTTTGCCTTTTTCTTTTGTGGGTTTTATTTTGGTGAGTCTACAGTCACTTGAGGGGAGAGAAAGTGTATTATTCTGGTTTTAATATTCTTTAGAGATTCCTTCCCAACAGTGAAATCTGGAAATCCTTTTCAAAGTACATATACAATGTGAATCTGCAAAGGTGCTGCATCCCCGCTTACCAAGGTGAATATCATCCCCATGACAATAGGAACAAAGATGAAATTGAGGGTGGTGACTTGCAACAGGCAGCAGTCCTGGTCGGGGTTGGTGTGGACGTCCTCATACTGAATGGGTGGCTGCAACCGCTCCATACACTTGCTCTTTAATCTAGGAGGCTAAGGAGGAGTAAGTATTAATCTAGAGGAAATATGTATGCTCTTTAAGACGCTGTGGAGGAAAATCCACCAGGTAAAGTAAAGTTAATGAGATAAACTTTTCTGTCATCTCTTTGAATACATACTGCTTTCTGTGCAGAGATCAAAGACAATCTGCCTGTTAAGAAAAGGGAAAGAGGGCTGGAGAGATGTTCAGCGGGTAAGAGCACCGCCTGCTCCTCCAGAGGTCGAGTTCCATTCCCAGCAACCACATGGTGGCTCACAACCATGTATAACACACCCCGGTGCCCTCTTCTGGCCTGCAGCACAGGCGTACACACAGGCAGAATAGTGTATACTTCATAAATAAATCTTTCATAGGGAAATAAAAAAGGTAAAGGGCATGCTTAGATTAATAATGTAGCAATGGGTTTATTTCATTTAGATAATATTCCCACCATCTGATAATAAGTGGCTCTAGCAGCCACCCCCCAACGTTTGAAAGACTGCAAATTGCATGTGATTTGTCAGAATTCAGAGTATCTGCTGCAGAAAAGGGACAGATGCGCAATTGAACTCCAAATTCCAGGAGCCATGAAACAGGATTCACCAGTCTCAGGACTAAAGCAACTCTCGGCATTCAATATCCTGCAGTAATTCTGGTCTCCTGTCCCATTTCTCTACTGCTTGGGCTTCCCCTCAAAAAAAAGGTGTCTAATTGATATCACAGACTGTGAGTTCCTAACAAAGACATGACAGCCACATTTCTTCACAAAAAAACACGTTTTTAAAAATAAACTAACAGGAAAATATGATGCCTGACTTTGCTTAAAAACTTTGTGAGGCCAGCAAGATGGCTGAGCAGTGAAAGTCAGAAGTTGCCTGTCATCAAGAGAAGGGAAAGTAGCTGGGCAGCAGTGGCACACGCCTTCACTTGGAGGCAGGGGCAGGCAGGTCTCTGTGAGTGAGTTCGAGGCCAGCCAGAGCTACAACGAGAAACCCTGTCTCAAAAAAAAAAAAAAAAAAAAAAAAAAAAGGGCTGAGGCTTTAAAATGCATTCTGTCCCTTGTAGCCTTTCTCACAGCTATGTGAGAATACACAGGGTACAATAAGGCACACTATCTTGAAAACAGAAGGACCAGAGCCTCATCAAAGAACATGTAAGTGCCTTGATCTTGATTTCCTGGCCTCCAGAACTATGAGAAAATTATAAATAACCCAACCCCTGGTACTTTGTTATGATAGCACAAAAGGGTTAAGACATGATGAAACTCATTCAATAAGACATCTGAAAGATGCAGAGATGCCTCAGCACTTAAGAACCCTGGCTATTCTTAAAGGACTCAGGCTTGGTTCCCAGCACCCACATGGAAGCTAACAACTGTCCATAACTCCAATTCCAGGGAAGCTGACACCTTCTTCTGGCCAACACAAGTACCAGGCACATGCAGACAAAACACTCAATAGACAAGCCATACATGGCAGCTCACACCTTTAATCTGGGCATTTGAGAGAAAGAGAAGCAGGAAACCCCTGCTAGTTTGAGGCCAGCCTGGTCTACATGGCCAAGTTGCAGGACAGCCAGGGACGCATAGATTATATACAGACGTGTCTCCAAAAAAAGAAAGAATCTCCATACAAAATTTAAAAAACTCTTCATTTTAAGGAGGGATAGTGGTTTGAACATATGAGTACAGTGCCCTAAAAGTCCAGAAGAGGGTACTAGGTGCTCTAGAACACAGATCCTGTATAAATGCTCTAGAGCACAGATCCTCTATAAATGCTCTAGAGCACGGATCCTCGATAAATGCTCTAGAACATGGATCCTCTATAAATGCAGTGCGCCATCTCACCCTTCCAGCCACCCTGCTCTCCAAACAAATAATCTTAAAAAAATAAAAGTAAATGTATACGAATTCAGACACAAGAAGGTTACATGCCTGTTTTTTGAACTTGAAGTTGAACTCCCACATGGGTTCTTGTCTGTTCCCAACAATCTTTCTGCACCAGAAAAGTAAGCACTGTAAGAAAAGCAAAAATAAACTATGGGAATGACATTAAAATGTATTATCAAGTAACAAAAAAATTAATAAGCAAAAGTATCTCTGACAGCTCTAGAGCCAGCTACAGTTGCGATGCAGAGGATTTACTTTGGTCCACACAGACCCCAACTTGACACTGGTGCACCATGAAGACGGTCACAATGCTAGTCAGGAAGAAGAGGGACCCATACAAGTCAACCTCAGAGGTTTACTAAGATCAACCACTGTGTTCTCATTAAAGACAGAACTATGTGTCTACAGTGTGGGGCATTTCCTGATTCAGCAGCCACTGCTCTACATTTAAATATACAGGCAGCAAGTAGCCACCAGGCAAGATGGTTAACAAGGCCACAAAGCAGGCAAGGAGGGCTAGCCCTGTGACAGGAACAAGCCACTCAGGACCTTCGAGGAACAGACAGCTGTTATGGAAACTAATGAGCTAAGCTGAATTCAGTCTAAAGCAAGCCCCTCAACGAAGTCAGGCTACAGCTAGGGTTAAGCACAAGAAGTGAAGTACCTCCCAGGGGAAAGGGGTGGGTCGTCCGCCGTGCCAGCTGTCCTGCCTTCAGACATGCCCTGTACGTCCTGCTGCTCCATCAAAAATAATGGGCTTGGCTTTTAGGGGAAAACACTTCTGCTGCCATGACAACGGCTCCAGTGTCCCACACAAGCTATGCTACTGGAAAGAGAGAGAGGGGATCAAATACGAACAGCTGGCGTCCAGGGTATGGGGCAACTTCCTTTAGGCGTGCTGGCAACTGAGTGCCATGCAATTACAGGCACGAAAGTGGTGAGGCCACGCAGCAGGCATCTGCCACTCCAGGACCCACAGCCTCTCCAGAGGGTCTCTAACAATACAAAAAGAGGGCGCTGGGCAGCCTGTGCTCACTGCCTGTGCTCACTGCCTGGATGAAGAGCTTATTTTTCAATCCACTTTGGCTTCACAATCTACTTTAAAAAAAAAAAAAAAGAAAAAAAGACATGGCACTAAGAGTATGAGGACATGGATATTTTACAAGTCAAGCACTAAGCCCTTGCATAGTGCACTGGAGCCACTAAGACCTGTCAAGCATGAGGAGTCTGCCCACCAATGCTGCCCGGCTCTGCACCTGTGATGGTTAACTCTGAAGGATTTCCACTCTCCTGCCAGTGACTCTCACAGTATTCAATGCTGTAATGTGAGGTGGGACACTGTCCACTCACACTGCAAGCAGAAGCAGCTTCAGGGTGAAACTCACTCATGCAGCATACTACTCCTGCCCTAAATCCATCAGCTAGCATTACATCAAACAGTTGGGTCAAAGGTCCTCATGACCTCCATTGCTAAGTGTCGCATGGAGGATCTCGGTTACCTTAAAAATCAATGGTACCTTTTAATTCCTGAAATTATTATAGCTCTAGGGCTCAACTAGGAAAAAAGAATCATATAGCATGTACAAGCATAAAGGCAAAGGAGAAGAGAACGGGAGTGCTGTGGAATGGACCAGAGTGGGCAGGGTAGAGTGGTAATAATTACCTACGTGCAGAAGATAGGAAAATTACCCAGTATGAGTTGAGTAAGACAAGGGCTAAGAGACCAACTTATTATTCAGAATACCAGAAACCTGAATACAGTGTGTAAGTATAAGCTATGCAGAGACGCCTAAGATAAAAGCAGACTAAATCAGGAAGATTTTGGAATCCTAAGATCTATGAATTAGAGTACCTTATAATCTCTGAGACAAATTACCACAGAGCCTGGCAAAAGCCTGGCCGGGGCTTACCAAGTAAAGATGTCTATACCAGAATCCTTTAAGGGAGTCAAGAATGGAGTGGGACCTCAGATGCCAAGATTACATTAGAAACAGACAGTTCAGTCCCTGATGCTGCATGTTCTTGGTGAAAACTGTCGTATACACCTACCATTCAACTTCTACTCTTCCTAGCCCAAACTATCCAACCATTCTAGCTACGCTGGTCAAATGTACAGTACGTAAACATAAGCTAAAGAGACTAAGAAATACACTAAAAGTACAAGAAAGCTTTAAAAAAAGATAGCATAAGCCAGCCTAGAACAACAGAAATGTGTGGAGAGAAAGGAAACTTCTGAACCCTAGTTCAGACCAAGAGCCCTCCCCATCACGAAGCTACAGGAGCAGGCCCACCACACAAGAGCCCACTAGCCAATCCCAACAGCAGCGGCCACTTACTTTGGAATTCTTCAGTGTGCTGGGAGTGCTTTCTGGAATGGCTGGATTCTTGGAGATTCGAGCAGCAAATGGTTCGTACATATGGTACAGAGATCGGATCACACATGCCCGGAGACAGCGCAGCTTCTCCATGGACTCTGGTCGAAGCCGCAAAGGCAGAGAAGCATCCAGCGTGTAGTGCCTGAAACATGACACATGACTCCTACCAATGTGTGACCTGTCTCTCCTGCGCTTACTCGGTCCCCAAGGACTCCCGGTTTCCATGTGAACTCTGTTCTACTATTCCACTGCGGGTTACCAGCTTTCCCGTACTCACAAAAACCGCCACCATCACTGTCACCAACTCCTGAATTATTGATGGCTTTTGCTTCTTCATCTTGTAACCCCGTGGTTCTCTACCTTTCCTGGTTTAAATTTGGCCTATTTCGCTCTACAAAATTACAAGCCTCTAAACTGACGATAGTATAATACACTTGAGCAGCTCGAAGAGGGCCTGTCCTAGAGAAGAGATACTGGGGTCCCTGTCAGACATCTCAGCACTAGCAACTGTCCCAAACACAGCACTACAGGTCAGGAAGTCCTCTACAGCTCGGCACCAAGTTAAAATCTAGCACTGACCATGTAATAAGAGGGAAAATCTAAGTTCTTTCTGGGGTCTGAAGTAATACTGCTTGCAAAAAAAAAAAAAAAAAAAAAAAAAGGCGCCAGCCAGGGTAAGGTGGCAGCCATCGGGAAGACAACCTCCTTCATGAATCAGTAACATGAGATGCAGAGGCACCAAGCGGCCCAAGGCTAGGGTCATGCCAAGGCACAGAGTAAAGAGAACGGGAAGAGCCTGTCATCTGGGGCCCAGCCCCACATCACAGACAGCACGAGCAGCAGAGAGGAAAGCCTGGCACTCTGTGGCCGCACCTTCGGTACAACCTGGTCCAAAAGGCAGCAGTGCAAGTGACAGTCCAAGCATTCTTACAAATCAGGGCAAAGTTCACAATGTCCTCAGGACGGATATAGGACGCCAGCAACAGCCAAATATCCATAGGATACTCTTCTCCAGCCCCATCCAGATCCTCTGAAACAGAAAAAAGAACAGTGCTCTGTGTTCCACGGTTCCACACACACCTAAGGTGCTCACCCCAGTCTCTCATCTGTACTTTAGGGTCCAAGGAAGCCCCTCAAGCTGATGGCTGATGACAATTCTAGCTGACAGAATCTGCTGATGTGCTTAAGGCCTTTGCTGTGTGTATGTGCATGTGTGTACACACTTTCATGTGCGACCACGTGCATATGTGGGTACACCTGTGTTTGGAAGCCAGAGGTCAATATCCAGCGTGTTCTCCAATTACTTTCCTACGTCATTTTTTGAGATGAGGTCTCTCCTTGAACCTGGAGTTAACCAACCAGGATCCAGCTAGACAGGCTGGCCCTCCCACCTCTGCCTCAGCACCACTGGGGATACACACCCACACTGCCAGTCTCATCTTTTTACATGCGTGCTGGAGCCCTGAACTCACACCTTCCTTGTGTACTGCACCAAGTGCTTTACCAATTAGGCCGTCTTCCCACCCATCACAGGCCTTTAAAACACAACTACTTGTATGTTATTAAGTTTTCAACGTTCCTTTATGTATATTTTAACAATCAACTCCAATAATTCTTCAACAGAAATGAAGAAACTATTATTTATTTTTTGGTTTTTGCTCTTTTTCGAGACAGGGTTTCTTTGTATAGCCCTGGCTGTCCTGGAACTGGGCTGGCCTTGAACACAGAGAGCACCACCTGCCTCTGCCTCTGCCTCCCAAGTGCTGGCACTAAAGGCATGTGCCACCATCATCACCATCACCACTAGTGAAGAAAGGAACAGACCCTGGGGCTGAAGAGAAGCTCAAACTTGGGAGCACCGACTGCTGTAAACACCACGACCAAAAGCAACAGAGGGAGGCGACTTCTTACAAGTCTCAGGTCAGTCGTCAACAGAGGGAGGCGACTTCTTACAAGTCTCAGGTCAGTTGTCAGGAAAGGAAGTCAGGGCGGGAAGGACAGAAGCATGGAGCTGCCCTTCACTCACTGGCTTGCTCCTCATGGCTGGCTCCGCCTGCCCTTTTATTTCTGTTACACTTTAATTATTTATGCCATAGGATGTGTGCATGCGGGAGGGCACAGGGACAAAGCACAAACACTGAGGTCGGGGAATCCCTCTCCTTCCTGACACCGGTCCCCGGGACGGAACTCAGCCGACGGTGAGCCATCTCATCAGCCCCTCCCGTTTTAACCATCCACCAAGAACACACAGCACAGGCTGCCCACGAGGCAACCGGGCAGGCGCATTTTCTAAACTGGGTTCTCTCTTGCCAGATAACTCTACCTTGTGTCAAGCTGACAAAAACAAACAAACAAACCAACCCCACCCAGGGCACTGCTCTTTCAGGGGACCAGTACGATGTTAGCACCACATCAAGCCACTGACAATCACCTGAAATCCCAGCTCCACTCATTCTGGCCTCCACAGGTTCCCATACAGACAAAATTACATACATACATACACATGTTCCCACATGCACACACACACTTTTTTCCTCAGTAGAGGGGCTGGAGAAATAGCTCAGCAATGAAGTCCCAGCGCCCAGCAGGCCACTCACAAATTCGCCACAGGGAATCTAACTCCCTCTTCTGATCTCTGTAGGCATGCATACACAGCAAATATTCACAAAAATACACATACATATACATAAAAATTGTATTTTTTAAAGATAACTCATACCCACTATAATTTCGTAAGTAAAATAATAAGTACTGACAAGGATGTGGAAATATTACTGTTCATATGCTGTTGCTAGAAATATCAAATGATATGGCCATTTTGGTGACTCCTCAAAAACTTACAGAGTACCACACAATCTAAACACTGCATGACTGCTTATTACCTATTAGAAATGAAAGCGAAACTTATCCCTGAAGTTGCTTTATAGTGCAAAACAGCCAAACATGAGGCAATAAAAATGAAGTGTTGGGCCAGGCAGTGGTGATGCTCGCCTTTAATCCCAGCACTCAGGAGGCAGGGAGACAGGCAGATCTCTGGGTTTGAGGCCAGCCTGGTCTACACAGCTAGTTCCAGCCCAGCCAGAGCTACATAGAGAAACCCTGTCTCAAAAAAACATTAAAAAAAAAAAAAAGGAACTGTTGGTACATACCATATGGATGAACCTTAAACACTTTAAGCCAAGTGAAAGAAATCAGACTAAAAGAGCATATTATCATTTCATTTGTATGGAATGTCTACAATAGGTACATATGCAGAGAATGAAATTAGATCAGGTGGGGGGCAGGGAACAGTGATGCTGATGATTTGGGAATTCTTTCTGGAGTGATGAAAATGTTCTACACTTAACTCAAAGACAGCAGAACAATCAAGGAAATAGTAAAACTACTCAGTTATATACTCCAAAATACAGGTAATGCACACATATACTTGTAGACAAACACTCATTCAGTACCTAAAAAAACACTTAAAAAATTTAAAGAATAAATTGGAAAATTTATATATACCCACATGTGCATACAGATATAAGGAAACATATGTATACACATACATAAAGGAAATATATATATATATACATATACATATACATATACATAAACACATGCACACACACACACACACATATATATATATATATGTATATATACACCCTTAGCAGAATTAAGGAGAAAGTATAATAAATACTGCTGTCAATTTTGGGATCCTGGAAAAGAGAGGATCTGACAATAACTAGTATAATAGCAATGTCACCTCTTAGAGCTCCCTATACATTGAAAAAGGACAGCATCAATCACTCTAGACCGAACTCAGAATACTCTGGATAGCAAGCCCCATACCTTTGTGTCTTTTGCTTTTCTTTTTTCTGGAGACTGATTTTTCATGAGTACTTTCCTCCTGAGCATCCATCTCATCACTGCTGTCCATGACGTCACACGGCTCACCCACCCCAGAGAGCGCCTCCTCTGCAGGAACCTGGGAGGCTTCCAAGCCACAAAGAGATTTTACTAGGAGAAAACAAGCAAAGAATTAAATGCACCTGATCAGTCCAAAAACACTCAGCCAATGTATCAGCAACCATGAAGAAGAGAGGTAATGTTAAAGAATGCTGATGATCTATAACAAAAGCTGAAGCCAAATTGCAATATTTTAATAAAAAAAAAAAGAGGGGGGTTGCAATTGCCAAACTTTCTCTAAAGTTGCAGAAACTGACTCCTTCCAAATGCCAACTTCGGGAGAGGGTGCACAATTCACCCTGCAGACAATAAAAGCAAAAGGTCAAGTCTATTCTCATGCACCTTAACTCTGAGGAGCAATGAGTTAAGAGAAACAGGATACAATTTAAGTCCGTCCTTGCACTGGAGACTTGTGACATAAAACACTAATCTAAGAAATCCCAACTGCAAAAATCTTGAACATGGCAAAAAGAAAATAATATGCCAAAGCAATAGATGTCAATTGCATGGTAAAATATACATAAATTTCAGAGACTGAGGGACTGGTATCAAGAAGTAACAGTGGCAGGTAATGAGTACACAAAGTTGTGTGAAATTCTGTTGTTTTGGGGTTGTTCTTTTGAGACAGTATGTCACAAACTATTCAGACTGCTGTGAAAACCGCGCTTGCCTTGAACTCAGAGATTCATCTGTCTCTGCCTCCCCAGTGCTGACACTAAACGAATGCCTCCCTACCCCATCTGGTTATGTTTTAAGTCAAAGAGGAAATAAAGTTATCTCAGCTCCAGAACCTGCCAGCAGGGCTACACACACCCATCCCACCCCCAACATGAGAAAGCAAACAGTGAAAAGAGCAAACACGTTCATGGCCAGATGCCCAGAGGGAAAACACCGGGGCAACAACCCAGGAAAACACAACACCCAGTGCTGTCTCAAGGGCTGGGGCCTGGAAGGATCCGCGAAAACCTACCTTCCTGCTGAACAGCGTTGGCCACGGCTTTCTTGACCCGTCCAGACCTCACCACCGCCGGATCCGAGTTGGCATAATCCGCCACGGTCACTGGAACAGAGCAGAGCGCCAGGGCGACCTCAGACTCAGGGCAGACCCTGCAGCCCAGGCCCCCTCCGCCGCCCGGCCCCGCCCCTCGCCCACCTCGGCCCCGCCCCCAGCCCGCCCGGCCCCGCCCCTCGCCCACCTCGGCCCGAGCAGGCGTCGTGGGCCCGGAACTTGAGCCGCTTTCCCCTCTTGGGCATGGCGACAGTGTCCGAGTGCGGCCCGCTTAGCTGTCCGGGGCCCCGGGCCATGACTCGGCCCCGAGAGCCGGCTCCCGGAGCCTCGGAGCTCTCCCACCCGGCTCCGCGGCCATCCCGCACCGAGGTCGCGGCTATCGCGATGGTAAGCGGCAGCTCTGGGTCCCCGGGTGCTGACGCAGCTCTCGGGGAGCCAATCGCCTCCGGGCCCGGGGAGACGTCATCAGCCGGTGCCCGCAGCTGGAGCCAGGCTGGCTCCCTGGAGGTGGCGGGCTGCTCGCAGCGGGGCTGCGCCTGCCTGCCTGCCCGCCTGCATACATGCCTGCTTTAGCGTCGTCTCTGGGCTCAGTCCCCAGCCGCCGTTCACAGCCTGTCCCCCGATTACTCCCGCAAGAGTCTCCCCACGCTTGAGGTCCACGTCACCGTCTAGATCGCACACACACTGTCGTCTCCGCTCCCTTCCCCACCTCTGCAACCAACTTCGTCCACAAGAACTTTGAAGGACCCGTGGTCAACGCTGTAATCACAACACGTAGCAGGTGGAGGAAGGAAGAGCAACAAGTTCAAGGTCAAACTCAGTTCGTAGTCCACGGGGCTACATGAGATTCTTTCTCAGAAATAAGTACATAAATGCCAATTCTCAAAGTAGAAGGGGTTCCTAAAAGGGTTCGTCATCACTGTCATCCAGGCAAATTCTAGATAGATGTCAAGACCATCATATTTCCTTTGTATTGAAAGAGAAGTCGTGAATTGTGACTTTATCCTTCTAATTTCCTTTCAGCTCCCTAAATGTAACAGTCCCTGGCTTAAGAAACAGTGCTTTGTCGGGAGGTGGTGGTGCACGCACGCCTGTAAGCCTGGCGCTCTGGAGGCAGAGGCAGGCGGATCTACAGAGCGAGTTCCAGGACAGGCTCCTAAGCAATACACAGAAACCCTGTCTTAAAAAAAAAAAACAACCACTGGCTTTATCAGAATTAAGAAACAAACTATCACAAGGGATCGTATATTAACGCTTGGATCAATTAGGAATGATAATTGAAACAACATAATTGATTATAATTATAATGTACTTTATCTAAAATTATTACAGGAACAAAAGGTATAATAGACTAAAATTGTTTCAAATAATTTTCCGTGTATACATAATTCATGTCTGTAGTTGAGTGCAAAATACAGCTGGTCAGTGCTGAGACTTCTCATCTCACATTACTAGTTAAAAATTAATAAAGCTTTCATGCGTGTAGGTCTCTGCTCATGTGACACTCTTGAATATTCATATCTGGGAGTCTGGAGGGAACCGAAGAGACTTGGGCCCTGATTTTAGCCAAAATGTTCACATGTTCTCCCATTTTAATGCTTTGGAAAAAAAGAAATTCTTAACCCCCCCCCCAAATTTTTCTCTTTCAAAATTTTACTGAGAAATGTTTTAAATGGTTTTTTCAAGATAGGGTTTCTCTGTAACAGTCCTGGCTGTCCTGGAACTCACCTTATAAACCAGAAGGCTGGCCACAAACTCACTAAGATCTGCTTGCTTCTTCGTCCCAAGTGCTGGGATTAAAAGGGTGTGACACCACAGCTCTGCTTAAGGTCCTTTCTTTAAAACCCACACTGGTTTAGCCCTCCTGAAGAGATCCATCATAATGCAACTTCCTCTTGCAGGCAGGTCAGTAACATAAAAATTATAAAAGAAATACAGATTGTTCTCTTCAGTGTCCTACTGTTCAAAAAAGAAAAGTATACCCAGGAATGGTGGCGCCCACCTTCAATCCTAGCACTCAACAGGCAGAGGCAAGGGGCCTCTGTGAGTTCCAGGAATCCTGTTCCACACAGCAAGTTCCAGGCAAACAGGAGCCTTCTCAAAAGTAAAGAACACATTTAAACAGAGTACAGGTCTGTTGCTTGGGTCAAAAGTCTACAGGCATTTCTGAGGCAGAGGCAGAGGTCATGAGCTTAAGGCCAGCCTGGATGGGAACTTATATCAAAAAGCCAAGGACTGGGGCAGGGACTCAATGGCAGAACACTTGCTTAGCATGTGACCCTGGGTTTGCATTAACTCAAAAAAGTACTTAAAATAGCATACAGCAAGCACCCAATAAACGTCAGCTATCGTTATCATGGTAGACAATGACAGTTGGGTTGTGCTGCTGTTACTTAAACATCCTTCAATGGACTGAGATGTCTCAGTAGGTGCTCTCCCCCCAGCCTGATGACTCTTTGCCTCTACTTCATGAAGACAGACCACAATACAGAGTCACAGTGGAGACAGCCCATTCCAGTCGATTGAAATGCTAACAGACGAGTTGCTGTGGAGATTAGGTTTCAAATAGAAGACTATGCCCCAAGCCCATATCTAAAACCAGTATACTATGTCACCTCTACAATGAACATTAATACTGAAAAAAAAATCAATATATCGTGGAGATATGGAGCCATGTGGTGGCATCATGTAGAAGCTATGTAAGGCAGAGAACAAATGGAAAGGTTACTTAATACATTCCCATTATATGTCAAAGCTGTGGACAAGGTCTAAGAAGAATGCGATTCTGAGTAAGAGTTCAGTAGCACAGAGAAAGTTTATGAAGTATATCTGGCTAAAAGTGCTTGTGGCCAGCTTTGTAAGCCTTATTTAAACATATGACTTTAAAAATAGTTCTGGTTAAGTTCAGATGCTGACGTGTTTCCCATCTAAGGAGCTATTCTGTGTGTTTGAACCATTGTCCTTCCTGTTCACGGTGACTTACCCTTACTAAAGTATGTCCATCTCACCCTCTAAATGTATAAAATGGGCAGAATCATGGTACCCAATTCACAGGGTTGTGTTACAAGTCTCTTTAGACAGGGGTCTGGGCCGTCTACACCACGTGGGGGCAGTAGAGCCTCATTAGAGGACCGAAATGTACCCAGGAAATCAGCCTGCAAAACTAAGCCGCCAGCAACTACAGAAGTGTACTTTTTGCTAACAAGTTTCTCTGTGTGGGTGTGTCACTCTCTCTCTTCTTTTAATCCTTCCTTCTTTCTTTGTTTTTGTTTTTTGCTTTTTTTAAGACAGGGTTTTTCTGCGTTGCCCTGGCTGTCCTGGAATGGGATCGGTACACCAAGCTGGCTTTCAATGCAGAGACCCTCCTGCCTCTGCCTGCCTTGTGCTGGAATTAAAGGTGTGCGTCACCACGGCTCAGCTAAGTAGGCATTATTATGATCCTCACTTTACAGCTAATCTATCTCTGGATTCCATGTGTGTCTGCCTAGGAATATTTAAACCTGAATCATATTTGGGGAACAGCAATTTCCTCTGAATTAAAAATCATTTCATCTTGGAATATAGCCGTTAAGACTCAGGAAGTTCTAAAGGAAGGAGCTTAAACCCTAGGGATATAACAACCCAGAACTCTTAGGATGTCCCTGAAACTGACCAAATGCACTAGGCCCTTCCCCTCCCAAGGGTATATAAGCAGTAAGGACTGACAGACTGCTGAGAGACAGTCTCACACCAGCCAAGCTGCCTGGAAGACACAGACCAGCTGAGCTGCCTGGAAAAGATGTCCAGTCTGTCAAACTGCCTGTGAGTTCTGCTGGGCGCTCTCGTGGTTTCTAGCTTCCCTCAGCTATCACTCCTGCTGGGGTGGTCTTTTAGTGCCGCAGCTGCTTCTGAGGCATCCCTGCTCCTATAAATAACCCCCCACCCATATCCTACTAGTAACCGAATAAAAACTGGTGGATTCACACTCATGGACTTTGGTGGTACCCTTACCTTGGTCTGTCATCAATTTTCTATCTGAGGGAGCAGACATTTGTTCATCTGCAAAAAAAAAAAAAAAAAAAAAAAAAAAAAATCTGAAAGTAAAGGTTTTATTTTTTCTTTGTTTTTTTTTTTTTTTTGTTTGTTTGCTTTGCTTACTTGCTTGCTTTTTAAATAAAGTCTCTACATATCCCTGGCTGGCCTGGAACTCACAGAGACCAGCTTGCCTCTGCCTCCTGGGTGCTGGTTTAGAGGTGTGCGCTTAATCCAGGAGCAAACTCTTGCTGTCATCCACCATACTGAGTTTGCCGACAAACAGAATTTTGAGTTACAGGATCATGGAGGGTTCCACCAAGAGTTCAAACGTGGGAGGTCAGATAATATATAGCATGGTCAGAACTTCTTCGGGGAGCTTCTAAAGTGAGTTTTCTTTCTCATTATTAAGATTTGCTTACTTTTATGTGTACAAGTATTTTGCCTGCATGTATGCCTGTGTACTATGTGCATGCAGTACCTGAGGCAGTCAGAAGGGGGCACCAGACCGCCTAAAGCTGGAGTTACAGATGGTTGTGAGCCACCGTTAAGGGCTGGGAATTGAACTGGGTCCTCTGGAAGAGCAGCTAGTGCTCATAACTATTGAACCATCTCTCCAGCCCCTAAAAGGGAGGTTTTTGAAACTAGGACAGTAAAGTGTAAGCCTCAGTGGTGTCTCCAGGTTGTTGGAGACGCCTGAAGTGTGGGACATCTGTTGAAGAGAGGTCCCCAGCAACCAGGCCATGTGCAAAGCAGGTGGGAAAGCAGATCTGGTGGAGCTGCCCACCACTGGGGCTCGGACCATGCCACCACATGCCCCAGATTCCAGACAAGGACCTTCGGGAGTTCATGCTTGCCCTGATGGATTTCCCTCCTTTGGTCCCATTCTTCCTCTCTAAGTCCTTTTCAGAGGGGGACTGTTTACTCTGTACCATTGCACAGCCTTAGCCTGTGTCTTGATTTTGTCTGTTTTTTTTTTTTAATTTGTATTTATTTTTACTTTATGTGCATTGGTGTTTTGTCACAGGCATTGGGTCCCTTAAAACTGGAGTTACCGACACCTGTGAGCTGGCACGTGGGTGCTGGGAATTGAGCCCCGGTCCTCTGAAAGAGCAGCCAGTGCTCCTAAATGCTGAGCCCTTGTTTTTTGTTGTCTGTTTCCTTGTTTGTTTGAGCAGGGGTTCCTCTGTTTAGCCCCAGCAGTTCCAGAACTCACACTGTAGACCAGACTGAACTGGAACTCAGATCTGCCTGCCTCTGCCTCCTGAGTGCTGGGATTAAAGGCGTGAGCCACCACTGTCAGCTGCCTCGAGTCTCAAAGAAATGCTGAAGTTAAATTTTTAAATAAGGTTAGGACTGTTTAAGACATCAGAGACTTTTGGAGATAAAGTGGTTGTTTTTTTTTTTTGTTTTGTTTTGTTTTGTTTTTTTCATTGTAAGATGGCCATGAGCATTTCAGGGACAAAGACAGACTGTTTTGATTTTGAATATGAAATGTCCCAACGGGTTGATGTATTCAAAGTGTAGTTGCCGAGGATGGGCTTTGGGGAGGTGGCTGAATCCGACAGTGGCATAACCACGTGTTGGACTCATGACTATGATGTTATTGCTAGGAGGCGGTGAAAAGTGGGCGGGACCTAGCTGGAGGGATCCTGCCACAGAGTGCTTGCTTGTCTCTGGGGATTTGGCTTCGCCCTGACCACTTCCTGCGGTCGCTTTCTCTGTTTCCTGTCAGCCATGCAGTGAGTGCCTGCTACCACACACACCCACAGCACGAGGTTCTGCCTCACCATCAGCCCAAATCAACAGAGATGACTACCCTGGCTAGATTCGTTGAATCCATGCACCACCCACAATTTTTTCTTCCTGTAAGTTCTTTATGTCAGGCATGTGGTAACAGCAATGCAGACATAGCTATTACATCAAGTGACACTTCATTGGACAGAGTATTATGCTTTAGTTGACTTGTTTCTATTTGGAGCTATTTTTTTTTTTTTTTTTTTTTTTTGTTATTGGTGATTTTCTGAGATTAGTTTTGTGTAGCCCAGGTTGACCTCAAATTTACTATGTAGCTGAGAGTGGTCTTGAACCCCTGATCCTCCTGCCTCCCTATACTTCCCAAGTATAGGGATTACAGATCTGCGCCCCCACCAGGCTGGGCATTGGGCTATCTGTCTTGCGCACGGCTTCTGGAATATTCATGGGAAAAATCTGAGGTGAGTCCATACTCCAGCTCTCTCGAGCATGTACCAAAAGTAAAATTCATGAGGTAATGCTGACATTTGCTTGTGTTTAGTCTCCTGTGAGCCCTGTGGCTGACATGCAGCTGGCAAACGCACCCTGCCTCAGCCTCCCACGTGCTGGGCTCTCAGTTCTGTGCCATGATGCCTGACTTTATCTTTTTGAGTAATTGCTGTGCTGACTGCCGCACGTTTCAGAACCCTGCCAGCTGAGAGGACATCTGATTTCCTCATCCTCACAAACACTTGTTACAGTCCGCCTTTCTCGTCATGAGCGTGAAATCTCGCCTCTCTGGGGTTTGTGCAGGAGGTGCTCGTATGTGGATCTGCTGGTGTCTCAGCACACGTGTGTATTGGGGTGTGCGTGCATGTATGTGTGGAGGCCAAAAGACAACTTTGGATGTTTTTTCAGTTCGTCTCTACCTCTTGTTTTTCAAGACAGGGTTTCTCTGTGCAGCAGTTCTGCTTGTCCTGGAACTCACAGAGATCTGCATGCCTCCGTCTCCTGAGTGCTGGGGTTAAAGGTGTGCTCCAACGCTGCCTGGCCCATCTCTACCTAATTTTTAAAAGACATGATCTCTGTCTCGCTCTGAACCTGGAACTTACTCATTCCACTAAACTTGCTGGCAATGAACTTGAGGGGTTCACCTGTGGCTAACACCTCCACCCTCTCTAGCTTTGGGGTTTACGGTGCCGCCATACTTGAGTTTCACGTGGGTACGGGGGATCTGAACTCAGACCTTCATGACTGCATGGCAGACACTTTGCTAAGTGAGTGACTGTGGCCTTGGTTTGCATTTTTCCCCAGATGGCTGGTGATGCTCAGCTCTGGATGATACAGCCCACCATGTTAAATCCAAGAGGTTTCCAACAGCTGTTTCTCCACACATTGCCCTACCGAAGAAATGCATTGTTTAATGTATTAAACAATGTGTGGGCTGGAGAGATGGCTCAGTGGTTAAGAGCGCTTCCTACTCGTCTACAAGACCCTGGTTTTGTTTGCAGGATCCACGTCAAGCATCCCACACCAGTTCCAGAAGATTCGACACCCGATTCCTAGCCTCCGCAGGTACATTTGTGGTGCACATACTCACAACAAGACAGCAAACAAATCTTTAAAAGAAAATAAGGCCAGCAAGATGCCTCAGACAGTAAATGTCCTTGCTGCCAACCCTTAGGACACGAGTCCCCTCCCTGGAAGGCACATGTTTATCCTCTGATCTTCAAACGCAGCTTGGCTGTCTGAGACAGGATCGAGGCATGACCGTGGCAATGGTGCCTGGAAGTCTCTGGGAGGAAGACACGCTGGCTTGACCACAGGCAGACTTCAGAGAGGCTGGAATGTTACAGGCCCAGGGCCTGATTGTGAACTATGCAGAGCCTTCTTGACCTCTTAATAGCCATTGTCTGACTACCTCTGAATGGGACCTAACATCCTGTGACTATTATGTAAATCCTTAGGAATACACACAGAGACCCCTAGCTTCCACCAACCAAAACGTGACGGACGAATGCGGTCAGGTAGCACCTGAGACAGTCCTGCCTTGCTGTGACCTTCCTACCAGATGCTTCCATTCAAATATTTTGGGGGTTTTTGTTTTGTTTTGCTTTGTTTTTGTTTTTTTTCGAGACAAGTTTTCTTTATGTAGCCTTGGCTGTCCTGAAACTTACTCTATAGACTGGGCTGGCCTCAAACTCACTGAGATCCACCTGCCTCTGCCTCCCTACTACTGAGATTATGGGCGTGTGATACCCCTGCCTGACTGAGTTTGTTTGAGGGGACTTGTTTGTTTGTTAGTTTTTCCAGACAGAGTTTCTCTGTGGCTTTTGAAACTGTCCTGGAGTTAGCTCTTGTAGACCAGGCTGGCCTAGAACTCACAGAGATCCGCCTGCCTCTGCCTCCCGAGTGCTGGGACTAAAGGTGTGTGCTACCAATGCCCTGCCATTGAGGAGGCTTTTGATTGCAGGACCTTACTGAATCTTTTTCTGTCCTGCTAGCCAGCTCCCAAATATTGACATGGAAACTTCCTATTAATTATGAAAGCTCTGACTATGGCTTAGTCTTGTCCTAACTAGCTCTTATAACTTAAACTAACCAATTTAAATTAACCTCTGCTCTATCGTGTGTCATTACCTCTCTTCCATCTTGCACCTCCTGTTTCCTCTCCGTGTCTCCTGGCGTCTCCCAGGCCTTGATTCATCTCCTACTTCCTCAGTCTTTCTGCCTGGAAATCCTGCCTATACCACCCCCCCACCCCCAACCCCCTCACCCCCGGCCTAGCTATTGGCTGTTCAGCTCTTTATTACACCAATCACAGCAACACACCTTCACACGGCGTACAAATATCCCACAACAAACCTTGGGCCCATATTCGGATCTCCAATGCGGTAAACATAAAAGAGTGTAGAGGGCCAGCAGGATGGCTCAGCTGGTAAATGAGGGGTTCCCGTAGGCCGGAGCATGGCAAACATGGCTCTGGCGGATCCTGCCTCCCCCATTCTCTCTTCCTTGCTAAACTGTTAGGTTATATCATGAAAGCTAGCCTATTCGCTTATTCGGTCACTTCCTCCTGAGACTAACCACCGAGGTCCAGCTATCAAAATACTGAAGTGCAGCGTTGTGGGATATTCGTACACTGTGTAAAGATGTAGACACATGCGCCAAACCCAGGTCATTGACAAAGATTCAGACCCTTTGGGACGTAGGCTTGGACCATATCACCAGTCATGAGACCAAGGTCTGCCGAGGTGAGAGCAAACGGGACCTAAAGTGGGGATCATTGAGAAGACCCCTGGGGGAGGGAGAAATAGTATTGGAAGTACAGACCCAGCAGCGAAAAGGAGCATATGAAAATAAGTAAGGGAAACGTCAGAGGGCCACTGACACTTCTAAGTCCAAAGGAGAGCTACATAGTTGAGAACAATCCATCAGATAGCATAGCCCAGCCCAGCCCGCAGGTAAGAACACGGTCAGTGCTGACACGGACAGACAGCAGGTGAGAACACAGACAGACAGCAGGTGAGAACACAGACAGACAGCAGGTGAGAACACAGGCAGACAGCAGGTGAGAATACAGGCAGACAGCAGGTGAGAACACAGACAGACAGCAGGTGAGAACACAGGCAGACAGCAGGTGAGAACACAGGCAGACAGCAGGTGAGAACACAGACAGACAGCAGGTGAGAACACAGACAGACAGCAGGTGAGAACACAGACAGACAGCAGGTGAGAACACAGACAGACAGCAGGTGAGAACACAGTCAGACAGCAGGTGAGAACACAGACAGACAGCAGGTGAGAACACAGACAGACAGCAGGTGAGAACACAGACAGACAGCAGGTGAGAACACAGACAGACAGCAGGTGAGAACACAGACAGACAGCAGGTGAGAACGCAGACAGACAGCAGGTGAGAACACAGACAGACAGCAGGTGAGAACACAGACAGACAGCAGGTGAGAACACAGTCAGACAGCAGGTGACAACGCAGACAGACAGCAGGTGAGAACACGGTCCGTGCTGACTATCCCAAGGGGTCCTCTGATGAGAAAGGCATAACTCAGAATCCATACTTCTTGACTCAAACTAGCAGGTAACATTCCAATTTCAAATCACAAGGCTGAAAGTCTGGTTTAAAAACTATGTCCCCGCCTCACCTAGAAGCAGATGCCTGGTGTAAGGCAGATTGACACACAGCACCCATTCAGGCTGAACAATGGTTGTCAGGCGGGGTCTCCTGGCAGGGGCTAGCTGCAGCAGCCTCAGAGAAGCCACTCGGACCACATCCTTCAACATTAAGTTTTTTTCTCCTTCTTCTTGGTTTCAGAGAAAGCTCTGCTCCAATCAACCCTCAGCGGCATTTTCCCCTTGACTTCAATAGACACTGCACCCAAAGCTTGGTGAAGATGTGGTCCTGGCTAGAAATTTCTGGTTCCTTCCAGGTTTGTGTGGATCCCTGCAGTCCACCATGAAGTAGATACATCAAGTCCTTCTGATTTCACGTCAAACCTTGTCCATCTACTTAACACAGTCCCGGAAAGGAGCGGCCCCAAAGTAAGTATGGAGCTGAGACATGAGGCCTAACTTATTTATCACCCCCACTGGAAGATGTTGGTTTGAATTTGATACTTGGCAGGAATATAGTTAACACTTCACCCTAAATTTCCTCTTCATTTAAATTTTGTTGTGTGTGTTTTTTTTTTTTAGACATAGTTTCTCTGTGTAACGGCTCTGGCTGTCCTGGAACTCACTCTGTAGACCAGGCTGGTCTTGAACTTACAGAGATCCACCTGTCTCTGCCTCCTGAGTGCTGGGACTAAAGGTGTGTGCCACTAGCACTCCAGCCATTTAAAAAAGTATTATAGGTTCTGGGGGCTGGGCAGGCTCAGTGGTTTTGAGCACTGGCTGCTCTTCCAGAGGACCCAGGTTCAATTCCCAGCACCCACACAGTGGCTCACAACCATCTGTAACTCCAGTTCCAAGGGATTCAACACCCTTTTTCTGGCCTCTATATGCACCAGACACATATGTAGCACACAGACACACTTGCAGGTAAAATACTAAAACACATTTTTTAAAAAGTGTATTACCATCAAAACCTGCCAGCAGTCATTGCCAAGGAATGAAGCTGAATTTGAGGTTGGACAGAACCAGAGGGCTCTAGGCTAATGCCTTTACCAGAATTCTGTGAAATTTGATTTCAGAGAAACAGTGACAAACACGCTATTTCTCCTCACTGTCACCAGATGTGCTCAGGATACAGAAGGTCTCATGGTGAAATGGGGGCTGTGCACACAATGCCTTGAACACAATAAGCTGCATTGCTGAGGAGGAGAGAGGAAACATCTTGCTCAGGGCATTCCTCCCAAGGGAGTAAGCAGAGTCCTATGGGAACAGAGTTCCAACAGCAGGATAGTGTCAAACTACACGCAGGCTACGTGTTACGCATATGTATTTACACGTGCGTAGGCACATGCACATGATGGCAGCCATCTGGAAGTCAGAGGACCATTTCCAGGAGTTGATTCTCTCCTTCCGCTATGTAGGTGCTAGGGGCACAACTCAGGACATTTTAGTCTTGCTAGCAAGCACGTTTACCTATTGAGCCATGTCTACTACCCCCATTTCCTCTTCTCGGCAACATAGCCTCTCCTGTTCACCTGGGAACAGGGAGAGAGCAGGAGCTCCGCAGAATGGAACCCTTGTTTGTTGTTTTTCTTGAGATGGCTAAAAGCAGGGGCAAGAGAAAATTTGGATGGAAAAGGCTAAGAGGCCAGGCAGTGGTGGCGCACACCTTTAATCCTAGCACTCGGGAGGCAGAGGCAGGTGGATCTCTGAGTTTGAGGCCAGCCTGGTCTACAGAGCGAGTTCCAGGTCAGTCCGGGGTACACAGAGAAACCCTGTCTTGAAAAACAAACAAACAAACAAAAAGGATTAAAAAGAAGAGAGAAGGGAGGGAGAAACGGAAGGAAGGAAGGAAGGGAGGGAGGGAGGGAGGGAGGGAGGGAGGGAGGGAGGGAGGGAGGGAGGGAGGAAGGAAGGAAGGAAGGAAGGAAGGAAGGAAAAAGAAAAAGGGTTTTGAGAAAGCTCAGTCCAGGAAGGGCGGACATGGCCTGCCAGGTGAAAGGGACACCCCTGCTCTCTGCGGAGACCGTGAGGATCAGCTGCTCACCCTCCTTCAGCAGCTGCTCCTGGTACCATGCGCGGTTGCTTGTGGAGATACACGGGAGTCATGGCATCCTTACTCATCCTGGGATCCTTCATTCGAGTCAGTAAAGCAGCTGGTTCGGAGCACAGCACAGTGCAGGTGAGTACTGTGGCTAGAGGTTCCTCCACCTTCGCAGGAGAGGGTTAAAGCCCCTGGGCTGACCCGCAGGACGTGAGCCATGAGGATGAGGAGCACCTGTCTGCTGTCACCTCCTCACCACACCTGTCGTTTCTTCCCCTTTCTCCTATGAGAAATTGGAAGTGACTTCCCCGGTGTAAACCTCAGCACACAGATAAAGCAGCTGAGGCTTTGGACAGCAGGCTGTGTGCAGTGAGACTAAGCAAGTAAAAGGGCGTTCGGGTGGAGGCAGCATCGGGAAGACGCTAAAGACAGGGCCAGGCTTTCTTTCAGAGCTCTGAGCCAAGTCACAGTGTTTGCTAGAGTGACCATGATAAAGCAATGGCATGGGACAGGCCCTCACTCCACAGGATTCCAGGGCCTCATGGCTGTGGCTGGAAAGTTCCAGGAGGTGTGGCTCATGACCAGGAGGGGGGAGCAGAAAGCTGAGCCCTAACAGATTACGTGTAATGGATCCTGGGATCATCCAGTGTGCCCTAAAGAGCATGTGCCAGCTGTGTCTCCACAGGATTCTAAGAGTCGCCATTGGGGCTAGCTAATGCTGTATCATCTGGTATTCAGAGTGAGAAGAAGAGAATAATACAGCGGGTAGCTCAGGAGGAAATCAGCTCTGAGATGGAGAACCATGTGAAATACTTCACAAAGGTGCAGGAGAATTCCCGTGTACTCCAGGGTGCCAACTACACACTTCTGGCTGGAACCTCTCTCCAGGGAAAGTGTGAGTGTGCGGGAGGAGCCATTGGAATTGGAAGCAGATGGGCCAGGCAAGGTCTTCCATCTAGAAAAGGGGAGTGGGGCCTAAAGGGCTGAGCTGGCAGCCAGCGAGAGGGGCTTTGGGTGATGGCAGCTAGGACAGGTTCCCACTTAGGTTCCTTTTCCTCCCACCTGATCCCCTGGGACGTCCCGCAGGACCAAAGGGCCAGAGTAACTCGGGCTGTGAGGGGCAGGGAGGGGGCTGTGGTCATTCTCACTCATGCCAGGCTTCCAGGGAAGGGAAGGTGGGGGAAGAGCCAGAGAGACTTGGTACAGGGGCGCAGGGAGAAGCGGGTGGTCAAAAAAAGAAGGTAGTCTGGCCATTCAAATGCACAGCCCAGTGAACTGGACTAAAGGACTGGAAGGTGCTCTAGTCCAGGGCTGGGGTAGTCCACAGCAGCTGAGATAACTCTGGAGGTCGAAGCCAGCTAAGATAATTCGCTTACATGGCAGTAGCTTCATGGCAAGAGAGCCTTCTTCTCTATGAAGCTTCTCCCATGGCCTTTCAAAGTTCTGAGCCAGCAAGTGAGGCTCTGTGCCTCTGAGCAGGGGCTCTCCCCTCGCAGCCCTCTGCTCCCAGGAGGAGGAGATGGGGGCCTGGCTTGGGAACCCGCGTTGCGGGAGGGGTTGGGAAGAAAGCCCTGCTGAAGTAGTGAGTGTCCCCGTGTTCCTCAGGGATGCTGACAGTGGGGATCTCCTCGGTGCAGCGTACCGGCAGGGGCTACCTCCTAGACACCCTGAAGTCCCTGTTCCAAGCCTCCTCAGAACAGGACCTGGAGTACATGCTGGTATTGGTCCTCCTGTCAGACACTGACCCCAACTGGCTCAACCAAACAGTTGCCAACATCTCCGGCCTCTTCTTGCCACACATTGAATCCGGGAGGCTAGCGGTGGTCCATGGTCTGCTTGGTGACTCCCTAGCAAAGAGCAGAAACTGTACCTCGCCCTGCCGAGAGCTTTATTCTAAGCAGAAAACAAGTTTTGTCCTCCTCATGAATTTTGTCAGCAACCTCTCCGAGTACTTCCTGTTGCTAGGAGATAATGTGAGGTGTGCCCCCAGGTTTATGTCTGACGTCTACTGGGCAGTGTCCGCCTGGGAAGGGCTCCCTTGGGTGGCCCTGGACTTCTCCAGCATGAAGATCTTTGGGAAGGTTTTCCACACCAGGGACCTGCCCCGCCTGGCCTCCTTCCTGCTGCTCTTCCCCGAGGACGTCCCCACTCACTTGCTTCTCTCCGAATTCAGTCTTCTCTTGTCTCAAAACGTTCCGATTCACTTCAGTTTCTCCATCTTCTACCCCATGGGCAGCTACTCGGAGGCTGAGGACGCATGCTCCCCTGTGGCACAAGACAAGGACTTAGGAGAGCCAGACAACCCTGCGGCTACTGTCTTCACGGACATGCTCTCGTTTTGGGACACGGTTCCACAATATGCCTACGTCCTCAATGATGACTGCTTATGGGTCATTAACCCTATACAAGGTAACTACTTGCTGGTGGTTCTGGACGAGCCGCAGAAAGTCATCCGTGTAGCAGTGCTAACAGGCTTTTCTCAGAATAGGATGAACTACTTACAGCAGGCACAGGTACTGCTGGGCTACAGCCTCATGGACTACCCCAAACGCTGTGCTCACTATACCTTGGTAGGACCTTTGGTGAGAGGGCAGTTGGACCAGATGGTATTTTATGAGGAAGATTCTGTGAAGAAGATTAGCTGCATAAAGCTCCTGGTCACAGCATCTCATGACTCCCCCATCAAGATCCTACAGATCAGGGTCTGGACGGAAGGGCAGGAAGAGGACAATTAGGGGGCGCCGTGAGATTTCTGCAAGGGCTGGGTCTGGGAAGAGGAAATAAACCCATCAGTTGGCCAAGAATTTCTCCTCCTTGTGGACACAGCGCTTGCGTAATTTATTCTCCAAAGTGGGACCCTGTGCTGGTTGGTTCTTGTAGACCTGACACGAATCTAGAAATATCTGAGAGGAAGGAACCTCAGCTGAGGAAATGCTTCCATAACGCTGACCTTTGGGGCCTTTTCTGAATTAGTGATGTCTCAAACAAACAAAAGTGAACATCACAGCAGGTCATCCTCTGACACGTGCACGCGCGCGCACACACACACACACACACACACACACACACACACACACACCTGTGCTAGGAAGTCAGATGTCATGACCCATGCCTGTAATCACAGCACTTAGGGCATGGAGGCTCAAAAATTCTCTTACCCTAAATACATAGCAAGGACTATTGCATGAAACCCTGTCTTTAAAAAAGGGCGGGAGAGGGGGGGAGCATTGGTGGAGCATGCCTTTTTAATCCTAGCACTCAGGAGGCAGAGGCAGGTGGATCTCTGTGAGTTCAAGGCCAGCCTGGTCTACAGAGCGAGTTCCAAGATAACCAGAGCTACATAGAGAGACTACTTCAAAAACAAAATAGGAAGAAAGAGAGAAAGGAAGAAAGAGAGAAAGGAAGAGAGAAATGGAGGCAGAAAGATGATATACATGTTAATTCTCCAATGAATAAGAGATGAGCCTCAATAAAAATGCAAATGAGTG
Source organism: Cricetiscus sungorus (assembly GCA_030556225.1). Lineage (NCBI taxonomy): Eukaryota > Metazoa > Chordata > Mammalia > Rodentia > Cricetidae > Cricetiscus > Cricetiscus sungorus. The sequence goes on along the minus strand of JANBXA010000367.1, from coordinate 6,777,635 downwards.
TTTTTACTTTGTCTACTTTTTCATTTAAAACATTTTTTCTAACAAAATAGTCTAATAGTGGTTTCCTTTCCCTCATCTCCTCCCAAATCCTATTTCCCCACCACCCAAGCCATCCTTCTCTCTCTCTTAGAAAACAAGGAGCCAAGCCAGGCGGTGGCGCACGCCTTTAATCCCAGTAGTAGGGAGGCAGAGGCAGGCGGATCTCTGTCGCAGAATATTTGTACGCGGTGAAGATGTGTCTAAACCACAGCACCTTCTGATTGGTTTAGTAAAGAGCTGAATGACCAAACCCTAGGCAGGAGAGAATCGGCGGGATCTCTGGGCAGAGCGGGATGGAGAGACGCCAGGGAGCTGAGGAGGGGAGGTAAAAGCTGTGTCAGAGTGTAGGTTAATAGAAGCAGGGTAAATACGTTACCAGAGCTAGTTGGGGACAAGCCTGAAGTCCAAGCTTTCATAATTAATGAGTCGCCGTGTCATTATTTCCCGGCTGGTGATCCAAGAAAGTCTGACAAGAAAGCTTGCTACAGATCTCTGAGTTCAAGGCCAGCGTGGTCCCCAGAGCAAACTCCAGGGCAGCCATCGCAACACAGAAACAGCCTGTCTCAAAAAGACCAAAAACCAACCATACAAACAAAAAGATCAAATAAAGCCATTATGAAACAAAACATCTGCAAAAGTGCCATTGAGTTGGTGATGGCTGACTACAGCGGGGTGTGGGGCCTCCCTCGGGTGTGGTTTGTACGCCCAGTGAGACTGCCGGGAGGAAAACTAAGCTTTTCCTTTCTGGGCGGTTGTCAACTGGAGATAGCTTCCGGGTTAGGGAAGGAGGCTTGAAGTCCTGTTCACTTCCCCCATCTGTCTTAGACTGTTCCCTCGGTCATCCATGTCCTCCAGCTTCTACACCCTTCCCTCCTCTTTGTCTGCTGCTTTTAAACTTTCTCCAAAGCTACAGGCATGATGACTGCATTTAGTCAATTGCTTTCACTGCAGTGTATTTTCCCCTTTGCATTAGAAAAAGAATGTTGGGCCAGGCTTGGTGGCGCAAACCTTTAACCCCAGCATTTGGGAGACAGAGCCAGGAGTACCTGTGTAAATTCTAAGCTAGTCTGGTCTGTACAGTGAGTTGCAGAATGCTAGGCCAACCAGGCTTACATAGTCAGATCCTGTCTCAAAAACAAATAACAAACAATACACTTACATTAACTTTTTTTTTTTTTTTTGGAGACAGTGTCTGACTGTGTACCCCAGGAAGGCTATGTGAACCTGTCCAGCTCTGAGCTGGACAGAGACCCACCTGCCTCTTCCCCACCCCAGCCCTCCAGGTATAAGGTAAAAGGCATGTACCACCTTACTGGCTTATTACTTTTATGTGTTTTTTTGGGGGAGGGGCTTGTCATCATGTATGCATGTATGTCTGTGAACTACATGTATGCATGGTGCCCACAGGGCCAAAAGAAGGCATCCTGTACCTGAAACTGAAGTCACAGGCGGTTATGAGCCACCAGGAATTAAACTCAGGTACTCTGGAAGAGCAGCCATCTTGCTAATCATCTGGCTTTCTTATTTAGGATTTTTTTTGGGGGGGGAAAGGGAGCTCAATACCGGGTTTTGCTGTGTATCTCTGGCTGTTTTGGAACTCTCTCTGTAGACCAGGCTGGCCTTCAACTCACAGAGACCCGACAGACTCTGCCTCTTAGTACTGCAATTAAAGGTGTCTACCACCACCGCACCACTCTACCCCAGCCTTTAATTCAGATTTTAAGAAACCACTTTTAATCCTGTGTGTGTGTATTGGTGTCAGTATGGTCACATGAGTGTGTGTCCCTTCAGAGGCCAGATGCGTCAGATCCCCCTGAAGCTGAGCTACAGGCATGCATGAGTCGCCTGACATGGGTGCTAGGAACCAGATCCTGAACTTGGGTCCTGTGCACTGAGCCATCTCTTCAGCCCCGCCCCTGCCTTTATTTTAAACCCAGGCTGCCAACAGCCCTAGAAGGTAATGTCTTCCTCCAGGGCACAGGGCAGGTTTGTTTATAAAGACAGCAACTCCCTCTGCAGAGATTTAGAGGCTGCCTCTGCAGTGTTATTAAAACGGCGAGAATCCTCTTTCCTCCCCAGAGAAGGTGTGTTTGTTTCCTAACCAGAACGATAAAGGTAATGTCCCCCTGTGCAGCAGAGGCTGGGCAGGTTTGATAATGGTCCCCTTATAAAATCAGGGCTTTCCTGAGATCAGCATGCCTCAGCCGTGATTCGGGCCCTCGTGTGAGCAGTGCCCACCCAAGCCTCAGTGAGTCATCCCTCCCTAGATTCCCCCTGGGACTGAGGCGAGGGGAAATGCTGCCACATGAAGTCTGCAGTGTCTGCATCATCACGGGGGTCTGGAATGTCCCCGACCAGCTAGCTGCCTGGTGCTCAGGGAGTGCTTGGTTTCTTAACAGCAGTGGGGGGACATTTCCTTTCCTGTATTTTTCTTCCTAGAGCCCTTTCTTCCTTCTTTATTATTTGTACTGTTCAAGGCACTTAGGACGCATTACTAAACACACAGAGACTGTTCCCCCAGGGACTTGTGCACGGAAGAGGAAGCAGAGATGTTAGACAGATACATGAGTGTGTTCCAGACGAGCCATGGAGATTTTCTATCAACAGAAAAGCACGATGTGCTAAAGTGACAGAAGGAAGCTAACACCAACACTCTATGAAGAAGCAGGCAGACTCTGAGTTCAAGGCCAGCCTGGTCTACACAGTGAGTTGCAGGTCAGCCAAGGCGACATAGTGAGCGCCGTCCCCACCAAGTCAATTAAATTAAATACGTTAATTCCCATTAAAGTAATTGAAGGAGGAAAGAGGTGGAAATGAGAGCATTTAGGATGCAACTACAGGAATCCACTGCTGCTGTGTGGCATTGGACGGGGTGGGAACTGGCTAGAAGCTGAATATATGTATGATCTTTTAGGGAAGACTGGTTGTAGGGGTTGAGAAGAGGAGCCAGATGCAGTTCTAGAGAGATGAGTTGCTGTGCCCCACCAGACGGAGGCAGCTTGTGCTGTGTCATTGAAAGAAACAATCGTGTGTCAGTGTGTTTGTGTGAGTGTGTGTGCTTGTGTGTGTGTGTGCTTGTGTGTGTACTTGTGTGGGTGTACTTGTGTGTGTGTACTTGTGAGAGTGTGTGTGCTTGTGTGTGCTTGTGTGTGTGACTCTGTGTGTGCTTGTGTGTGCTTGTGTGTGTGACTTTGTGTGTGCTTGTGTGTGTGAGTGTGTGTGAGTGTGTGTGTGCGTGAGTGTGTGTGAGACTGTGTGTGTGCTTGTGTGTGTGTGACTGTGTGTGTGCACTTGTGTGTGTGTACTTGTGTGTGTGAGTGTGTGCGCTTGTGTGTGTGTGTGCTTGTGTGTGAGTGTGTGTGACTGTGTGTGTGCTTGTGTGTGTGTGTGTGTGACTGTGTGTGTGCTTGTGTGTGAGTGTGTGTGTGTGTGTGTGTGACTGTGTGTGTGCTTGTGTGTGAGTGTGTGTGTGTGTGTGTGTGACTGTGTGTGTGCTTGTGTGTGAGTGTGTGTGTGTGTGTGAAGGCCTTGTCACTACTTTGTTCAATCTATTCCTCAGTACTTCATGCTGTCTGTTGATACTGATGCATTTATTATCACTAGAACAGGCTGGAGGGGGGCTCAGGAGTTAAGAGCACTTACCACTTTTTCAGAAGACGTGGATTTGGTTCCCAGCACCCACATGGTGGCTCACAACCATTTTGAACTCCAGTTGCAGGGGATCTGATGCACTTTGCTGGCCTTTGCAAACGCCAGATGCACACTTGGTACACAGACATACACACAAGCAAAACACCCACACACACGAAATGAAAAGAAACTTTTTTTTAAGAAAGATATATTATTGGAGCTGGAGAGATGGCTTGATAGTTAAAGGCACTGGCTCCTCTTCCAGAGGACCTGGGGTTTGATTCCCTGCGCCAGTAACTCCAGCCCCAGGGGATCAGATACCCTCTTCGGACTGCCTTGTCCTGTGACACATGGACATACATGCAGACACAACACCCATATACATAACAATAGATAATTTTAAAATTTAAAGATAAACATTATCTTATAAGGCCAGCAAAATGGGTTGTTTTGTATTTTTAATTGACAGATGAAACGTACTTATCATATACAATGCAATATGATCATACATATACACATATATTAGAATAGCTATCTCTCACTGACATGTGCTTTATCATACAATGTTTCTGTTTTTGTCTGGAAAACAAAGAGTTGATATAAAGTAAGAAAGCACAGGGGAGATTTTGGAGGTGATAAAGTTATCTTTTATCTTGATTGTGGTGATTACACAATGCTCTAAAATTCATAAAACAATACATCAAAAACCTACTTTGTTGTATAACAATTTGCAATTATTGTATTGTGGTAGTGGCATTATGGTTCTTTTTAAGGTCTTATCTTTTCAAGTTATATGCTAGAACATTTAAGGGCAAATTATATTAAACTTGGGGTGCTACAGAATATTAGCTTAAGATGTGTTCCATTTGTTTATGTTGTGGGATATTTGTTTAATCGTGCAAAGATGTGTTGCTTTTGTTTATGTTGCATTTGTTTACCTCTGTGAAGCTGTGTTATTTAACTCTCTAAAACACCCAATTGGTTTAATAAAGAACTGAACAGCCAATAGCTAGGCAAGAAAGAGACATGCTAAAGAGGCAGAGGCAGGAGGCACATGAATTGGAGGCCAGGTGGTTCGCAGTCATCTGCAATCCCAGATTTTCTCGTTTCTTTGGGCACAAGGCATGCACACAGTGCACATACACACATGCATAATACATATATACCTGTCGTACCCAACCTTGACCAGCAAGGAAGACACAACTCCGGGAAGATCTTCTTCATGCAGTTTATTCAGGATCCTTAACAAGCTTCTTCTGCCCCAGGGAAACGCCCGCACAAGCTTAAATCCCCTTGTGCTGACCAACCCCAGTGAGCTATGTGGACCCTGCAGATGCAGACCCTGCAGCCCCTACAGCCCTGAACAGGCTTAACCAAATAAGGACTTGTTTATGTTTGGAAGGCCGAAGCCAGCACCATCTTTAAGGTGCGGCACTTCGCAGCTCTCTACATATACCAACAGGCGAGATACTCATACACAGAAGATAAAATGAGGAATTATTTTAAACAATTAGAAAGCATGGACCGATCCTCCCCCATTTCAGCCTTCCCTGTAGCGATGGGCACTTTACCATGCCCTGTGACACTCTGACTTCCCTTTAGATGGCTTCTGGTTTCTGTTTCTAATCCCTGTTCCGTGCCTGTGCTGTCAGCAGAGCTGAGTCCTAAACCCTAGGGGAGCCTTGGAGCCGTCTTCTGGGTTGTAGCATCTTGCCCCCGACAGACGTTACACTAAAGATGAGCACATCTCACAGGCCTCGGAATAACTCTACGAACCAAACACCTGGAGATTATGAAGTATATTCACCTGCTGATGAAGAAATGCTGAGGAATGGAATGAAGTCCAAGGTCACGGGGCCACAAAGGCGAGACACATCATTCTTGCATAGTATTACCTGTATTACCTGCCTTGGTGAGGACCCATACTTGGTGGGAAGCTCGACTTAAACCAAAAGGAAGCCCTTGTTTTGTTTGCTTTTGTTTTTTAAAGATATTTATTTATTATTTAGTGTTTTGTGTATGAGTGTTAGGCCTCCTTGTTGGTCTAGGTGTGCACCATGTGTGTAGTGCCTGAGGATGCCAGAAGAGGGCAGCAGAACCCCTCGAATTAGACTGACAGCCGGTCTCAAGCCTAGCCTGTGGGTGCTGGGAACCCAGCCAGAGCCCTTCTCAAAGAGTGGTGAGCTCTTAACTTCGAAGCCATTTCCACAGCCCCTCCTGATTCGGGTGAACTGATACTGTGAGCAAAATCAGTTGTTTTGTTTGAAGAACTAGGAAATGAAGTCTCCGTGCCACTCTTCCCGGAACAGACACCAGCCAGACAGTACAATTGTCTGGCAAGGCAACCTGTTGGGGGGGAAATAATAATAATAATAATAATAATAATAATAATAATAATAATAATAATAATAATAATAATAATAATAATAATAATAATAATAATAAAAACCCAAGAACTGCCATCTGATGACTTCTTTAAGCCTGTCTCTGGCTCAACATTCCACTTTCCACGAGGCTTTCAAGCCGGCTAGAAGCTTTCTCACCACGCGAACCAGCCTGGCTCCACGTTAGAGAGAACGGCCATCCCTCCCCTTTGGAGCACCTGTGGGGGGGGCCCAGAAAGCTAGAAAGGGGTGGGCTGGGGCTGCCCGGCTACCGGCACGCAAATTTGACCACCCGATCCTGGGGAGAGGAGGATGACCACACCCGCTTCTCCGTAGACCACGCCCCGGGTAGCTCCGCCCCCGGAGCTCCGCCCCCCGAGGAGCTCCGCCCCCGGGCCCGCCCCGCGGCGCATTGTGGGATCTGTCAGCCCCACCGGAGCCTGACGCTGCGCTCGGCCATGGGGATCCAGCCGGTAAGACCCCCGTTCGGTGCCCTGAGCCCGGGGTGCCCGGCCCGCTCGGCCTCGCGGGGCTGGGCTGGGCTGGGCTGGGCTGTGCCGGCCCCGGACGCCGGGGTCTCGCTGCATCCGCCGCGGGCTGGGATGCTGCTGCGGCTTTGGCATGCTTTCTCCCTGGGGCTCGGGGTCGCCGCCCCTGGCCCCCACCCACCCCCCGCCCCCCGCCCCGGCTGCTCTTCTCCGTGGCGACCACGCTTCCCCCTCTGCCCGTAGAGCCCGGTCGTGCTAGCCTCTCTGGGGGTGGGGCTGCTTACTCTGTTCGGACTGGCTGTGGGTGCCTATCTGGTTCGAAGATCCCGCCGGCCGCGGGTCACTCTGCAGGACCCGGATGAGAAGTACCCGCTGCGACTGCTAGACAAGACGGTAAGTTGTGAGGAAGGGGGCTAGGGTACAGAGGGCACCGAAGTTCTCCTGATGGGGCGACAGCTTCCCACGGTGCTTGGCTTGCTCGAAGGCACTTGGCAGACCAGACCTGCTTGATGAAACATCTTTGTCATTCGTCCTCTAGACTGTGAGCCATAACACCAGGAAATTCCGCTTTGCCCTGCCCACCGCCCACCACATTCTGGGACTGCCTGTGGGTGAGGAAAAGGGAGTGGGCTTCTCTCCTTGGTACCCTAGGAGGTCGAGTCCCTGCTTAGCTGTTTCCCCTGTACACATCATTCCCCTTTCCTCATCTGACTCGGAATCCTTCAGCCCGTGAAGGACCACTCCCGTAGGGTGTGGCTTCTGCGCCTTTAGACATCTCTACCCCCAGTGTAGTCCTTTCTGTTTCCTGTAGGATTTGTCATGACCCCCTCCCACCCCAGCAAACACTAATTTCTTTCCGTTGTGCAATCCCTCTGCTCACCTGGGGCTGGCTGCTAAGGTCAGGGCAGTAGCTGAGGGGGTTTCTCGGGTGGGAGGAGGCAGAGCTACTGCCTAGGGATCCTCCCTGAGGGGAAAGTCCTTTGGACCTGCACCAAGAACCAAACTATCCTTTTCTCTCAAATCTGAGTGTTTTTGAAAGGTGATAGGGCCATAGCACATTTGCAGCAGCTTGTGTAACCCTCCCCGTGATTCCCAGGCCAGCATGTCTACCTCTCTGCCCGAATTGATGGCAGTCTGGTCATCAGGCCTTACACTCCTGTCACCAGTGATGAAGACCAAGGCTATGTGGATCTTGTCATCAAGGTAAGAGTAGAGAAAGGAGATCTCGGGGCTGGGGAGATGGCCTGGTCTTTGGGTAAAGCTCTCGCCATACAAGCCTGAGTTTGCATTCCCTCACACCTATGCAGAAGTTGGACACGGTAGCCCTGGAATCCCAGCATGCCCTTTCTGGGACATGGGAATGGATACCTGAGAATTACTATAAACTCAGGGCTTGGGGGCCAAGTAACCTTTCAGGAACAAGAAAGATTCTGTCTCAAACGAGATGAAAGACACAGACCAACACCTGAGGCTGTTCTCTGTTCTCCACACTTGCCGTGGGAGGCATGTGCACAGGCGCACACACATTACATACGTGTGTACATACACACATTCACGCACACACATTTTCTTCCTCTCTTCCTCATCAGGTTTATCTAAAAGGTGTGCACCCCAAATTTCCTGAAGGAGGAAAGATGTCTCAGTACCTGGATAGCCTGAAGATTGGGGATGTGGTTGAGTTCCGGGGGCCAAGTGGGTTGCTCAGTTATGCTGGAAAAGGTGATTATTGGTCTTTTCCTTCCTACTGTCCCACCTCTGTCCCTACAGTGCCCTGGTACCCTCTATATGCGTGTATTGTGCACCTACGGACGGTCTCCTAAAACACCTATGCTACAGAAAGGCAGGCTTCACTTTGTTCACCAGCCATGGCGGACAGCTGTGGAGATTACCAAAGAAAACCTTCCGCCTCTCCTTCCCTCCCTCAAAGATTCTTCCCTCTGGCTAAGAACCAAAAGAGAAAGCTTTTAGACCTTCCCAAGGTAACAGCTGGGTGCTGTACCATACCCCTGGTGGTGCTCTGGCCCAGTAGGGAAAATAATTCACCCTGGGCCTGTGCCTACCGCCTTCACCAGGGAGCAAGTCTCTGCCAGGGGTCTTTGCTCCACACACACACACACACACACACACTTCCCTTGCCCCTCACTTGTCCCTGAATCTCACAGACTGTGTGGGACCCCTGGGCTTCTTTGGGATGTGGCTTCTGTGCCCTCACTGTGTGACAGCCCAGCCCCTTTGTCCTTCCTGTGTAATTAATTGTCAGGGCCAGTTTAACCGCAACCTCTGTCCAAGTCCCAGGATCAGATTTCACAGCAGCTGCTGAAACAGCCGAGGGCACGACTTCAACTTTGCAGTTGTTTTCTCACACGTCACTTTGAGCTGACTCTTCCCTTTGACTTCTCAGGGAATTTCAACATCCAGCCCAACAAAAAATCTCCACCTGAACTGCGAGTGGCAAAGAAACTGGGAATGATTGCTGGAGGGACAGGTCTGTGACTTTTGCTTAGTGTTGTCTGCTTTGGCTGTGCAGACTTGTAGATGATGTCAGGTTTTATAATAGCGGACAGGCCATTAATCAAGGGACCTTCCCTCAGTAGCTGAAATCATAAGCAAGTAGAAACAAAATAAAAATAAAATCACGAAAGGAGAGCAATCAGTGAGAAGGGCTCTCCACAAACTGAGTGGGTTTACTGACTGTGAGGGAAACAGATAAGTGGGGATAGTTGAGGAGGAAAAGCCAGGCCTGGTGCGCCAGGTCTGTAGGTCCAGCTAGTTTGAATCAAGAGGCTCAGAAAGCTTAGAATCAGCTTTGGCTACTACATACATAAATACAGAGTTCTAACCACGCCTGGGCAATTCAGTGAACACGGTGGTAGAAGAGCACTTATCCAGCATGTTCGATGTCCTGGAATCAATCCTCTATGTCACAAAAGGGGAAAAAAGTACTGTGGTACCCCTCTTAGATAACTACTACTCTGTTCGTACTTAACGGCAAGCCTTTCTCATCTGCAAATGAGGAAATGGAGATTCCTAGAGTTTAGGTTTCCACAGGGTTCTTTGGTTGGTTTTGGTTTTTAGAGACAAGGTTTCACTGTGTAGCCGTGACTGTCCTGGAACTCATTCTGTAGACCAGCCTGGGCTCTGCCTCCCAAGTGCTGGGATTAAAGACGTGCATCACCACTGCCCGGCTACCACAGGCAGGATTCAAATCTGACTCTGCCTAATTCCAAAGAACATGTTCTTACCCTCCGTAAGCAATGTTCCAGAACTCTTATCACTGAGGCAAGATCTTGTTATACAGCTCTGGTTGGCCCAGAACCCACAGAGATGTGACAGAGTGCTGGGCGTTAAAGCCATGTGCTATCAGATCTGGCCTAATCGATAATGTCTGTGTTCCTGCCTCCAAGGGACTTTCAGAGCAAGTGTCTCAGATGGACTGCTTAGGACTGTGTTCTTATGTGAATATTAGGCTCCAGAACTGTAGGTCCTGGAGAAAGGGCAGGTGGAGGTCAGAGGATTAAATACATCGAGAAAACACATTAAGTGTGAGTGGTACGCTCTGAGATGACAGAGTTGGTCAGCACAGGAGCTGGGACAGAACAGAGAGTGAGCACTTCTCTCTAGCTGACAAATCTCACTGGGCTGGACCCTCCTGCAGGAGTCACCCCCATGCTGCAGCTGATCCGGGCCATCCTCAGAGTCCCTGAAGATCCAACCCAGTGCTTTCTGCTTTTTGCTAACCAGGTTTGTTGGTTTTTCGGAGCCCCAGGATTTTAGATAGGGCTGAGGGAGAGTACTGGCTTGGAGCCTATTCTAGTGTCTGTCCAGAAACCCCTCTGTGAATGCAGGGTCCTCCATCACAAAAAGAAGGTGTAGATTTGGTTTTTAATCCACGCATGGCATCTCACAACCTTCTCCATGTCCAGTTCTAGGGGACCTGGCACTCTCTTCTGTGCTCTAGGGGCAATGGGTACCCATCAATGCACTTAGCATACACACAGGCAAAACCCTCATAAATTAAAAAAAAATATATATATATATGTATATATATACATATATATATAGAGAGAGAGAGAGGGAGAGAGGGAGGGAGGGAGGGAGGAAGGAAGGAAGGAAGGAAGGAAGGAAGGAAGGAAGGAAGGAAAGAAGGAAAAGGGACTGAGTACTAAGCCAAATTTCTTCCCTGGACTCAGGGAAGCAAGAGAAGATGGGGGTGTCTCCTGCTGAGGATAGGGACTCGGGCCTTCCTGTTCAAATGTCCCTTTGTGCCTGATCCTTAGTGCCTAAAAGTGCTGCCAAGTCTTGACTCTTCTTAGAACTGGAGCGTGCCTTTAACATTGCCCTTCCTTCTTGGTGGGAAGGTTGCCATAGCAAAGGCCTCTTCTGATGTGGGCCTGAGATTTCTAAGACTCGGCTTCCCCGTTTGCATTCCAGACTGAAAAGGACATTATCCTACGGGAAGACCTAGAGGAGCTGCAGGCCCAATATCCCAGCCGCTTTAAGCTCTGGTTCACTCTGGACCATCCTCCGGAAGGTGCCTCGTCATTTCTGAACATCTGGATAAGTCCCTAATTACCTAAATCAAGACCTTGCCTCTCTGGGAGTTCTGGGTCCAGTAAAACAGACCCTCCCAACACTACCAGAATCCTAAATCTGTGTGCACAGACCAAATGACCTCCTGACCCCTTCCGGCTCCTGCTTTTCAGGCGGGTGGCAGGAATGTGGCTATAGTTGCTTCTGCGACCTTCTCAGGACCCCCTCTGGGTCTTCCCAATGGTCTGTCCTGGAAATGTCACATTCTCTTGCTGATACGGACCTGTTCTCCCTATACTCCAGACTGGACCTACAGCCAGGGCTTCGTGACTGCTGACATGATCCAGGAACACCTGCCCGCTCCCGCAGATGACGTGCTGCTGCTCCTCTGTGGGCCACCGCCTATGGTGCAGCTGGCCTGCCATCCTAACTTGGACAAGCTGGGCTATTCGCAAAAGATGCGGTTCACCTACTGAGCGTCTCGAAGCCCCCCCTCACCCCACGCGTGCGGTTGTCCCAGTCAGTTTGTGACCACCATGAGGCCTAGTGTCTTTACTAAGAGCATCAGCCTTGTGTGTGTGTGTGTGTGTGTGTGTGTTTGTGTGTGTGTGTGTGTGTCTCATCCTGGAACCCGGATGCGTGAAGAAACAACACTCCTCTAGCTACAGTAGAGGCAGGTCAAGCTGAGTCACTTCCTGGAAGCCTCCCTAACCCTAATGCCCGTGAGGTGCAGAAGGTGCAGATGAAATTCACCAGGCACAGGGAAAAGGAGCGTGTACATTTGTCAGAAGGCTGGCCAGCTCGTGAGAGCAGCGTGGGCTCACACTCTTCGTGTCTGTGACGAAGGGACTGGAAAGCGTGTCATTCATTTTGCTCAGTATTCAGCAACTCTACTACTTCTGTGAGTACAGGTTGAGTGGGCGGACAGACAGAGTCCTATGGACAGTGAAGGAAATGAATTCTTTCCCACAACTCTAAACCTCAGAGAAAGGAGTCTGACTACATATTTTCGCCTGTGTCTCTCAGCCCCTCCAGGCTAGAGCGAAATGCTTACCCATAATTTACACCTGCTGCTTGTACAAGGAGTCTCTGGCTGTTCAAATAAATGGAGCTGAGCCCCCCCCCCATGATCTCAGCAGTCATTGTGTCTGGGGTGTTTCTCTCCTGATGCCCATCTCCTGATGCCCGAGGACATTGGAAGGGAATGGCTCCCAGCACAGACTCCCCTGGGTGTTCTAAAGAGCTTCTGAGGAGTTGTGCCTTGTGCTGAAATGTGAGCCGCCACCAGCCCAGGGCCCAAGTCCTCCCCGGAGGCTTTAGAGATGCAGGGGAGAAAAGGCTGTCAGAGGGGGCTCTTAGAGTATGGGTAGCCCTTCCAGTGGCCCCTTAATTTGGTCAGTCTTCCCTCTTCCTGTGGGCCTGCCTTCAGGTTACTTCTCCTTCAGAGTGCCCCGCATACAATGCAAAGTATTTCCTCTCCATCTGGAAGGGACAGCTGCCCCTTTAAAAAGTAACCTGACGTCACCAGGTCTGGACAGATTTGGTGGCAGGACAGAGTTGGCCTCTCCCAGGCCCATCAGGCCTAAATAGCCTTGCTGAGCTTGAGAACTCAAGATTCAGTCCCCTCATTTGTCCCAGGATAGCACTAAGGCAGCATTGTGGCTTTGTCGTTAGTCTCATTGGAAGAAAACAATGCTTTGGATTCAGTTGGAAAGTCAATTTTGTTTGGTTCATTTTTTCCCCCCATTATGTTGTGTATGTGTGGTGCTTTGCCTGTATGGATGTCTGTGCACATTATGCATGCAGTACCCAAGAATGCCAAAAGACAGCATCAGATCCCAGGGAACTGGAGTTACCGACATTTGAGAGCTGTGCATGTGGGTGCTTGGAATTGAACCTGGATCCTGTGGAGGAGCAGCCAGTGATAGTAACTGCTGAGCCGTCTCTCCGGTCCCTCAACATCGTTTTTCTGCATGGAACTGGCTATCTGTCTCTGGGATCCTGATAGAAGATTTATGAGAGCCTTAGAATTCAGAGGGAGAGAGAGAGAGAGAGAGAGAGAGAGAGAGAGAGAGAGAGAGAGAGAGAGAGAGAGAGAGAGAGAGAGAGAGAGAGAGAGAGAGGGAGAGAGAGAGAGAGACCCTAGCGGCATTAGGACAGATAATTCAGTAATGAGGTTGGTGTTATTCCATCTGATTAGCTAGTACGTGTGTGCCACACTGCTCTGTGGGCCACCTCACCTTCAGAAAGGAAATCCTTGCTTAGGGTTGTTGAGCTTAGCGTAGCAGCCCAGCAAAGAGAGTTGCCTGTATGAAGCTTACTAGTGCTCATTTTTTTTCACAGAAATGAGTGCAAACATTTATTAAGAACCCATCACGTGAACAAGCAATGTATCCTGAGGTTAGAGCCGAGACCAAGAGTAGCTGGTGGTGGATTTCCTCCCCCAAACACCTCCAAGACTAAGACAGACAAGGAACAATCCATCTCAGCACAGGGTGATCAACACTGCTGAAGACATACAGGGTCGGTCCGGAGAGGAAGGGGTTGAGGAAGAGTCAGAGGAAGAAGAATTTGCATGTTGTTAACAGACATGTGCTAGGTACCATGATAAGAATTCTGCCTACATTGCACAATATAATCCTTATGCTAATCCTGTGAATTGAAGATTAAGGATTTGCTAAAGGAAATACAGCCGGTCAGTAGCTGGCAGAGCCTGAAGCTGAATTTAGGCTTATCTGCAGCCAAAGCCAAACTGCTTGGGTATTTTTGGAAGATGATGAGGGAAGGGCAGTGCACCCAAGGATCCGGGCGCAAAAGCCGGAGGAGTCAGAGGAGGCTGGCTAGGAAAGGAAACAGGTCTACATGAACTCAGAGTCAGACTTTTAACCAGAACAAAACTGGCTTCACTCTCCTGGGCTGCCCATCTAGCATCCGGACGCGCTTCCAGCATCTAAAACCGTATTAGAGGTGCATCGCTCTTTGGAGTGTAAGAAAATTTGGACAGCTCCCAAATTCTATATTGGGTGGTTCGGCTGCAGCAGAGAAACACACCCTATCTTGTTTTCCAGTTGTGCTCTGGGTCACATGGGAACATGGGCTGGAGCAGAAAATTGTCAAGCTAGGCTCGTTTGAAACAACTTCTCCCTTTCTGAGAAATAGCAGGAGCCAAGACTCACGGTAGTCATTCCATAACTAACATACAGAAGGGAGAAAGGGAGGGAGCAGAAAATTAGATTTAGAAATGAAGAGTTTCGGGGCTGTGTATGGTGGCGCACGTTTGTAACCCCAGCATTCGGAAAGCTGAGACAGGAGGATTACCGCTAGCATGAGGCCAACCTGGGTTGCAGGATTAACCCTTTTCTTAAAAACAGAAACAAAAGTGTTTCGGTGCTAGAGATGTAGTTCAGCGGTACAGGGCTTGCTTAGAGGTTCAATTTCCAACACCGGCGGGAAAAAAAAAGTGTTTCGGAGCCGAAAAGCCAGGGAGCAGGGTGGGGAACTCAGCACCCCTTCCCAGGGTCTGATCTGAGTCTCGCTTTCCCACCGCGCGCCCAGTGTGCGCCCCGGAGGAGACGCCTCTGCAGCTAGCCAATGAGGGGCCAAGCTGCGTCGGCCGGAGCGCGCCATTGGTTAGGACAGCGGCGAGGCGGGGCGTGCGCGGGAGCGCGCGGGTGATTGGCACGCGCAGCGGTGCCTGGCTCGGAGGGGGCCGAGGTAGCGCGGGGAAGGTGACGCGGCTGCGGAGGTGACGCCGTGCGGTCGCGCGGCCCTTCCGGCGCGGGCAGGGCGCTGAGGATCGGGCGCCCCTCGGCCGCAGGCCACCTCCAGCGCCGCGGGATGTAGCGCCCGGGCCCGCGGCCCCCAGCAGACGCAGCCAGCCAGGCCGTGAGTGTCCGGCGGGTGGGCGGGGCGCGGGCGCTGCAGGCTCGGGACCCGGCTGCCCGGGAGTGGCCCGTCCGGCGCGCCCGGCCCTCGGAGGAGCGCGCGGTAAACATTTCCGGCCCCTCCCGCCGCGCGCCGCCTCCGCCTCCGATCGGGGGTCCGCTCGCAGCGCTCGGAGGAGCCCGGCGGTCCCCGAGCGCGGCGCTGCCGTGGCAGCCGCGCGGGACACGGCTGCTGGCGACCCCCGGAGTTGAGCCTGCGACGGGAGTACCGGCCCCGGGACGCCGGGGGCCCCTCCTGGATTGGGTTGCAGGGCAGGTTGGTTGGTGGTGGACAGTCGACAGGCCTAAGGTAATGCATGCTCAGCCAGAACGTAAACAGATGCTGAAGTGAGTGTTGGGAAGGGACCAGATTTCATCTTGGAAAGCTAGGTAGGGTTGGTAGGTGCTGTTCTGCTTGAGAATTTATCTGGGTCTCCTAGCGCCAGGCTTTGAGAAAATAAAGTGGCTGTCCGTCAGTTTTCTCCTGCTTCGTGGGTGAAGAAGCAGGCCGTCTTTCCGTGTACACAGTTTCGGATGTCAGCCGAGCACTAAGAGGCCATGGGATCCGCGATATTAATCAGATTATTTCCCTCGAGTGTATAGCAGTCGGGCCAGAGAGCCCAGCAATTGCAGTGCCGTGGCGAATCAAACGAAGACGGTAATGGTTCTTTCCCAAACCAGAGCAGTGTTGGGATGTGTTTACTGCCTTTGCGTTTTGATGGTGCCGGGCACACGGTGATGGTGCAGCCGCTGTTCCTGGGGGTTCAGATAGGATGGCGCTAAATAGATTGCATGGTCAGAAGTCTAGGCTCGCAGCCACCTTCCTTTATTTCGGAAGTAGTTTCGGTGTCCCTGTTTTGGGATAGTTAATCAGTCTTAAAAAGCAGGTGTTACCTGTGAAGAGTTGGACTTTGGTGTGGGCCCTCACTTGCAGAGTAGAACCTCGGGTGGTGTTCCCAGAAATTACACGGATGTCTGAAGAAGTAAATAGGAGACTACTGCCTGCGCGTGAGAGCGAATCTTAGGGAGCGCCCTTAATTTAATAGGTCCCCCGCTGCCGATGGACAGAGTGAGGAACCTTAAATAGGGTGCTAGGCTAACTTCCCTCTCTTCAGGGTGACCTCATTTTGTTTTTCTAAGACTCCCTGGTGGGAAAAGTGGGTTATTCACTGCTCTGTGTGCCTTATTTCTTCACACCCTTCCTGGAGTTGCCCTGCTACTGTGTATACCTAGCAAACCGTACGGGACTCCTACAGAGCTTTCTGGACCATTTCAGTCAAAGTGGTGCTTTTCCTTCTCAGTCCTCCAGAACTTGTTAGCGCTTAGCTTTATAGCGATGCTATTCCAAAACAAAGTATTCAATATTCAGTGTCCTCCCTCCTTTGGCCTTTTCAAGACACGGTTTCTCTGTGTAACAGCCCTGGCTGTTGTAGAACTAACTTCCTTTGTAGACCAGGCTGGCCTCTGGACTTAGAGACCCTCCTGCTTCTGCCTCCTGAGTGCTGGGATCAAAGGTGTGTGCCACCACCATGCCCAGCTAATTTTTTTATTTTTTAAAAATGTTATGTGTACAACTGTTTGGTCTGCATGTATATGTATGTGCGTGCCTGGTGCCCACACTGGTGGTACTCCAGGAAGGGACAGTCACCTAAGAAGGGGGTGAAGAACTGAGCCAACATTATGAATGCCGGGTACTAAACCAGCATCCTCTGGAAAAGCAGCAAGCTCCCAACTGCCTTGCAGCCCTCAGGAATCCCTCTTTTTGTTGGTTTCTTTGTTTGTTTTGTTTTGTTTTCGAGGCAGGGTTTCTCTGTGTAGCCCTGGCTGTCCTGGAACTCGCTCTGTAGACCAGGCTGGCCTCGAGCTCACTGTGGGGTTAAGGGTGTGCTCAGCAACCATTCCAAGCTTCTTACTCTGCTTTCGCTTCTCTCTGTGGCCAGAACTGTGCACTTGGTAGTACTCAGTAGATAATGTCTGACCAAAGGATGGAATTTATCCTCCACTTCTGTAGTAAGTAGCGTAAAGCCAAGTTGTAACTCTGTGACACACCCCTGTCATGTCATCTGCCCATCTACTTGTCACTCTGAGGCACTGTGTCATCTTCTCATCTCCCGGGCTCTATTAAGTAATGTGGTGTGGTGTTTTCCTTGCGTGGTGCTGGTATTCGTCAAACTTGCTACTTTTTGTCCTTGATGTGCCTTTGTCCCTAATCTGCTGGTCAGACAGTTCTCACCAGGCTGAACTTGGTCCCACTCTGCTGCTCAGAAATGCTGGGGTGTGGCTAATGTTTATGAAGTTTGTAGCAGTCTTGGACTGCCAAGATCTTGAAGATACTCTCTAGCCAAACCAGTTCTGGTGATTTTAAACAAGCACCTGCCAATCCCCTTGTGAGTTTATGGATATATGGTTTAAAGAGAATGTAGGGGTGCACAGTTTAGAGTGAGTGCTATGCTGTGCAGCTGTAGCGACCAAATGTTTGTAATGTGCTGGGCACGGTACATACCTGTAAGTGACCCTAACATTTGGGAGGCTGAGGTAGAAGGATTACCAGAGTTTCTAGACCAACCCCAATTATATAAGATGCCCCAAGCCAGTCACAATTCCCTAGCAAGACCCTGTCTTAAAGAGTTGGGGTGGTGACATAAAAGTCCCCCTTGTTAGTCCTCCTGCGCCCCCCCCTCTTATTTCGGTGGGTTTGGAAAGCTTACCCATCTCTGAGATTAAAAAGCCCTGTTTTCTTCAGTTGGGATAGCTTTAACTGACAGAGCTACAGCGGAAGTTAGATTGTGACTTGCTTCCCCTTCAGATTCTGAGTCAGTGACGCTTGGCATCAAATAGAAGAGCTAAGGTCCCAGTACTGTAGTTGGTAATGTCAAACACTGACCTTTGTCTTGACTCACTTTTCCCCAGTAAAGCGATGAAATTAGCCTCCCTAAGAAGACTTGTTAGGGGAGAAGAAGGGTCTTTGTGTGGACTGCTAGACTGGTTCTTGTTTAGCAGGATGATAATCAAGCTGCACAGACAGGACCCGACTCACTCATACTCTAAGAGTCCAAAAGCTGAGGTCAAATCTCCTGGACCCTGCGAGCCTTTGACTCCAGGGAAAGTGTTTGTCATAGCTTGGGAACTTGGATATTGCTTCAGAGGATAAATTATCATCAAAGTCTCCAAGGGACACTCTTCAGCTAATTGGCTGGTGATTAAAACTCAACTTTTTCTCCCAAGTTTGGAGTAGGATTATCTTCCTTGTAGGAGCACAAATCCCTCTCTGTCTCCACAGCTTTACTGTATAATAGCTTATCTTTGTCCAGTTGGGAAGCTTAGTGCTAAAGTTTATTGGCTTGAGTTGAAGAAATCCCAACAAAAATGCGCTCTTGAGTTGGGTTCAGTTATAATTGGCTGTGTTGGGTGTGGTCCATTTGAGAGGAAAGGTGTTTCCTCTAAAATGTGTAAGGACATAGAGCGCTCCGGAAAGTTGAACTGCGTCTTGGCTCTTCTGGGTCTCCTGGAATCGGTCTAACGCCTTAGGGGTTTGTGTGGAACTTAATAGACTAAGATGCTGGTAATTTCCTGTTGCTGGTGAGTGGTCCTCGTGGGGCAATGTTATTTTCAGGGCCTAGTGTCCTGCTCTTTTCTCTTGTCAGACCTCAGCCCCCTCTTTCTTCCTTTCCTGTCTCTGTGTTGCTACCGTGTAGAAGACCAAGCTGGACAGTGGACTTTGTCACAATGCTGACAGGATCTCCATTGACCTCCATGGTATGCACATCGATACGTGATGGTACATTTTGTGTGATGAATTGTAGCTGATGGCTGTGATTTTTGAGTTAGCTGGGATGGCTGTCAGGGTTAGAGACTCTAGGTCTAAGAAGGTGGGAGGTGCTCTGAGCTAGTGACAGGGGGTCTGGACAGAATCAGTAGAAACAAGTCATTTGGAATGAAGGGAGAATAGAACTTTGTCCAAAGGATTTGAAGTCACAAAACTTTTCTGGTCAATTAAAGAAACTAGTAAAAATGCCAAGTTGGATTCTGTCTCTGAACTTTGTACAGCTTGAAGTTTGTATCATCCTTGGGCCTCTTGTGGAATATTTAAACAACACTCAACTTAATTAAGAGTGTGATCACTCTGTTTAAAGAGTTCCCTTCCTGCACGGTTCTCCTGGAGCAGTGACATCATGTCTCTTAATGTGGACATGTCACAAATTAAGCCTTCTGATAATACCAAAGACAGTGATACACGTTGTTCAACTTCTGTTTTGCACAGGACCTTATTCTACTAAATGTGTTTGTTAAATATTCAGTGGATGAGTTGGCTTATTCTGGGGGAGAAGGATAAGAGAGAGAGCCCCACAGTAGAGAAAACAGGCACAAACCCTGACCAGTGAGTGGTGTGATGATAAATCATGTGTGTTGGCCGGATTGTACCTCCTTTATTCATTGTGAAATACACATTCAGACCAAAGCTACGGATCTGCATCACTTTAGGACCCCTGAATGGTTGTCGCGTTCCAGAACGTGAGCGCTGTCTCTCCTTTCTCCCCTGCAGTTTAGTGTGCCTTTTCAGATGGCCAGAGTTATTTGTTGGTCTGTTTGTTTGTTGCTCGGTGTTACAAATTGATCTCTGAGAACTGTTCATTCAGTAGAGTTTCCCATTGAGGATGTATGTTTTGAGGTCAGCAGTTAAGATTTCCCAATATTTCTTTTCATGTGAGATGCTTATCCGCTGAGGGTTCCAGGGGCCTCTAGTTTCCTGTTCTTCTTGAGCTCAAGTGTTGACCGGCTGTGTGTATGTTGGCAAATGTCACAGTTGTATGTTGGCAAATGTCACGGTCTTGCAGGATTAGGGGCGGAGGAACTGGCTGTGTTGACATAAAGGTGTATCATTGTTCGTGTCTCACTGGGACGAGATTGACTCTTTCAGCACAGCATGCATTCTGAACATTGCCTTCACCTGAGGGCAGATTAAAGTATTAGTCAGGCATTTCCAGGACCAGTAGGAAGCAGGTAGGTAGGCGCAGGCATTTGAGAGGGGGAGTTAGCCTACATGAGGGTGGAGGTTAACTCTGCAAATGGAATATATGCAGGCTGGAGAACTAGGGAGTCCAGTGGTGGGATTACCAAAGGCACGCTGAATGTTTGAGGCTGTCGGTGCTTGTCCCAGAGTCCAACGGCCAGAGAACCTAGACTTGTACATGTCCATCGCCGAGAGAGAATACTTTGTATGTATGCATGCATGCATGTATGTATACACCTTCTCAAAGTTCACTTTTCCTTTGTTTTCTTCTGCCCGGGGGGCATCCAGTTAGACGGTGCTCACTCTGATGGGAAGAGCAGATCTTCTGTACTCAGGTCACTAAATCAAATGCCACTGTCTTCTTGAAAGCCAGCACACCAAAGGATGCTTTGGCAACTGTCTGGATGTTCCTTAATCCAATCACTGACACCCAAGATTAACCATAACCTACATACACCTAGTTATAATCTCTGAGAGGGAATTGGGATTACTCTTGGGTAAAGACTAGTACAGATGCCAGAGGTGTTTGTTTATATAGGGAGCTGCCATGGAGAAAGCATTGTGTCTCTGAAGAATAGTCATGTTTACCTCTCAGCATGAAAGTCTGGCTCGGTTCTTAAGTTTAAATTCCTCACTTACCATCAACCCACTGTTTTCTTGTTTTTGTTTTTTTCTGCATTGTCCTGTGTTAATATTCTGGCTAGGGCTGTTGCTATGAGTAACAAAGGCCCTTGTTTCTGGAAGAAGGAAGACTTGGTAATTTACAACATAGTAGAAATCTTTGGAAACATTCCTTTCCTTTTTTATATTATTTCTATCTCCCTGAAGCCTATTTTGAAAATTGTACGTCAAGCCTAATGCAGAAAACCCTAGAGAGCTTGAGTGTTTTCTGAGAAGACTGAATTCTGATTTTCTTAAATGCTCTTGTGTGCCTGGTCTCTGGTTTATAAAAGAGTAATATGGTGGGGCTTGCGTTTATGGGCTGTGGTGGTTGGGACATGTTCTTGCAGAGCCAGTGATTAGGTATGTGTGTGGCAAAGGGCAAACTTGGGGTGTCTCCTTGTCTTCAGCTTCCTGCTCCCAGGTAAGTAAGTCATTGCTGGCTGTAGAAGTGTGAGGAGACCTTGTTTTTGGAGCCCCGAGCCCAGACAGTAACCTTACAAACCTTAGTAGTTTTGTAGAGGAATTAACCAGTGAGTATATCCTGCGATGCCCGTGCAAGGTACATTTGTCCAAATGTATGTAGGTAAAGGGCAAATGAGTTCAGATGCATTTAATCCACCATTACCAGCCTGCGTGATCTTTTAATCATTATGGCCGGCTGTCTGCTTAAAGGAGAAGGCTCGTTCCTTTGATCACACACTCAATCAGGGACAGGTGGGTCTCTGAGTTCGAAACCAGTGCGGTTCACATATCAAGTTCCAGGCTAACTGGAGCTGCGTAGTGAAGCTGGCCTCAAACCACCCCACACACCCCCAAAAAAGAAGAAAATAGATTTATGGACTGTACTGCATGAAATCGCCAGCTAGACAGTAACAGGAACGCACTCTACAGCAAGTGTTCGCGTTTTGTTGTCAATTTCACATCAGGCCTTTTGTGGGAAAAGGGATGAGATCATATATGTATGTTCTGAGATTGTATATATGTGCATATGAAGGGATGAGATCATATATGTATGTACTGAGATTGTATATATGTGCATATGAAGGGATGAGATCATATATGTATGTTCTGAGATTGTATATATGTGCATATGAAGGGATGAGATCATATATGTATGTACTGAGATTGTATATATGTGCATATGACGGGATGAGATCATATATGTATGTACTGAGATTGTATATATGTGCATATGAAGGGATGAGATCATATATGTATGTACTGAGATTGTATATATGTGCATATGAAGGGATGAGATCATATATGTATGTACTGAGATTGTATATATGTGCATATGACGGGATGAGATCATATATGCATGTTCTGAGATTGTATATATGTGCATATGAAGGGATGAGATCATATATGCATGTTGAGATTGTATATATGTGCATATGAAGGGATGAGATCATATATGCATGTTCTGAGATTGTATATATGTGCATATGACGGGATGAGATCATATATGTATGTACTGAGATTGTATATATGTGCATATGACGGGATGAGATCATATATGCATGTTCTGAGATTGTATATATGTGCATATGACGGGATGAGATCATATATGTATGTACTGAGATTGTATATATGTGCATATGAAGGGATGAGATCATATATGCATGTTCTGAGATTGTATATATGTGCATATGAAGGGATGAGATCATATATGCATGTACTGAGATTGTATATATGTGCATATGACGGGATGAGATCATATATGCATGTTGAGATTGTATATATGTGCATATGACGGGATGAGATCATATATGCATGTTCTGAGATTGTATATATGTGCATATGACGGGATGAGATCATATATGCATGTTGAGATTGTATATATGTGCATATGACGGGATGAGATCATATATGCATGTTGAGATTGTATATATGTGCATATGACGGGATGAGATCATATGTGTATGCACTGAGATTGTATATATGTGCATATGAAGGGATGAGATCATATATGTATGTTGAGATTGTATATATGTGCATATGAAGGGATGAGATCATATATGCATGTTCTGAGATTGTATATATGTGCATATGAAGGGATGAGATCATATATGTATGTTGAGATTGTATATATGTGCATATGACGGGATGAGATCATATATGTATGTTGAGATTGTATATATGTGCATATGAAGGGATGAGATCATATATGTATGTTCTGAGATTGTATATATGTGCATATGACGGGATGAGATCATATATGTATGTTCTGAGATTGTATATATGTGCATATGACGGGATGAGATCATATATGCATGTTGAGATTGTATATATGTGCATATGAAGGGATGAGATCATATATGCATGTTCTGAGATTGTATATATGTGCATATGACGGGATGAGATCATATATGTATGTACTGAGATTGTATATATGTGCATATGACGGGATGAGATCATATATGCATGTTCTGAGATTGTATATATGTGCATATGACGGGATGAGATCATATATGTATGTACTGAGATTGTATATATGTGCATATGAAGGGATGAGATCATATATGCATGTTCTGAGATTGTATATATGTGCATATGAAGGGATGAGATCATATATGCATGTTGAGATTGTATATATGTGCATATGAAGGGATGAGATCATATATGCATGTTCTGAGATTGTATATATGTGCATATGACGGGATGAGATCATATATGTATGTACTGAGATTGTATATATGTGCATATGACGGGATGAGATCATATATGCATGTTCTGAGATTGTATATATGTGCATATGACGGGATGAGATCATATATGTATGTACTGAGATTGTATATATGTGCATATGAAGGGATGAGATCATATATGCATGTTCTGAGATTGTATATATGTGCATATGAAGGGATGAGATCATATATGCATGTACTGAGATTGTATATATGTGCATGTGCCATTAGAGTCTCTGCTGAAGCAGAGCCCTGTAAAGAAGACAGTGAGCTAGCGCCATTAGAGTCTCTGCTGAAGCAGAGCCCTGTAAAGAAGACAGTGAGCTTAGCGCCATTAGAGTCTCTGCTGAAGCAGAGCCCTGTAAAGAAGACAGTGAGCTTAGCGCCATTAGAGTCTCTGCTGAAGCAGAGCCCTGTAAAGAAGACAGTGAGCTAGCGCCATTAGAGTCTCTGCTGAAGCAGAGCCCTGTAAAGAAGACAGTGAGCTAGCGCCATTAGAGTCTCTGCTGAAGCAGAGCCCTGTAAAGAAGACAGTGAGCATGCGCCTTTACAATCGGGTTGCACTGGTCGACTGTTGTATTCAGGGTAGAGTTGCCGACGTGAGTTCGTGTTGCCAACACCCCCTGTTTGTGTTTGCAGTGTCTACCATCACAGGAAGCGCTCTGCCCCGGGGGCTGAGAGGCCCCACCCTTTCCCCAAGCTGAAGCTGCAGGGTATTGAGGTACCGGCCAGATGTCTTCCCACAAAGGGCCTGTGGTGGCGCAGGGCAATGGGGCTCCTGCAAGTAGCGGAGAAAGTGACAAAGTGGAACTGGCTGAACTGGGACCCCTGCTGGAGGGGAAGGGCAATCGTGCAGCGTCCAGCCCCGCCAAGGTGAGCCGACTCCCTTCCGGGCTGGCCCCTTGCCCGGCGCCCTCCGAGCCTCCGCACTTCACAGTAACCGCAGTGCCTGGGAATAGCTCTGTGCCAGTCTTTATCAAGCTGATTGTAGGGACCTTCATTCCTCCCTGAGCTTTGGGGAGTTAATTTCCTAAAAGAGCAGCACCCAGTACTTTGTTAACCCAGTGTCCGGCAGAAGAGCAGAAGCGAACGGGAGCGACATAGGAATTCACGGGCCAGAAGGAAATTCCTTCAACTTTGACAAGGGGAAATCTTTCAGGTAACCAATCCAGAGCTGATGCAGAGGCTTTCCTGTCACACGCCTCTCCTGTTCCGAGTCCTGGAACTCACAGAGATCCCCCTGCCTCTGCCTCCTGAGTGCGTGCGCCACCAGCACCTAATTCTTTGTGTGTCTCCTCTCACGCCCACATTCCTGCGCCGTGAAAGAGGGAAGGGAATAAAGAGTTTAATGGTGGTGGCGCTGGCCTCCAGCACTTGGGAGGCAGAGGCAGGCAGAGCTCTGTGAGTTCAAGGCCAGCCTGGTCTACAGCGCGAGTTCCAGGACAGCCAGGGAGGGCTACACAAAGAAACCCTGTCTTGAAACCACATCCCCTGCCAAAAAAAAAAAAAAAAAAAAAAAGGAAGAAGTAAAGGGAAAGACCTGGTAGCGTCCCCGAACTTAGTCACGTTCTTCATTCATGGGAAGGGTGTCACACATCTTTTTTACGGGGCCTGGTGTAAAGCCGTAGTGACATTGCCACCCTGAATTCACTTAGGGTGTTTGTTCCTTAGGAGAAGAGGAAAAGAATGGATATTGGGTGAGCAAGCTAAAATCTACCTAATACAATCTAAGAGGGATTAGGGAGGGCCTTTGCACACGGGGAAAGTGTGAGCTACCAGGCCCCTTATGCCTGGGACATGCTGCGGGCCTTTGAAGAAAATATGTTTTTATGAGGTGGGGGAGAGAGACAGTCAGAGAGAGAGAGACAGAGAGAGAGAGACAGAGAGAGAGAGAGACAGAGAGAGAGAGAGAGAGAGAGAGAGACAGAGAGAGAGAGAGAAAACACGTGCAAGAATCTATGGAGGTTAAAGGGTATCAAATCCCCCTAGAACTGGGGTTTCGGGCAGTCGTGAGCGGCCTTGCCAGTGCTGAGAACTGTACCCCAGTCCTCTGTAAGGGCAACCAAGTTTTCTTAACCGTGCAGCCATTCCCCCTATGTTGTTTTGTGCAGCTCTGACTGTCCTGGAACTTACTCATTTATCGTGTAGGCTAGACTGACCTCAGAATCACAGTGGTCCACCCGTCTGCCTCCAGAACTGGGATTAAAAGTGTGTGCCATCGCCTTTGGCCACGGTGGGTGCACACGTTCAATCCTAGCTCTCAGGAGGTGGAGGCGGAGGCAGAAGCGGGTGGATCTTCCTGGGCTGAGGGGCCAGCCTGGTCTATATAACAGGTTCCAAGCCAGCCAGGGCCACATAGTGAAAGAAACTGTCTTGGGGCAGGGAGATAGGTAATTATTAGTGGACTGGAAGATAAGACTATTTGGGAAATTGCGGAAGTTGTGGACTACTTTCCTCCAAAAGGGACCGGAGGCTGGCAAGAGTTTGATCCCTGGAACCTATATGTTAAAGAACTCCCTCAAGCTGTCTCGAGTGCTGTATGCCTTGACACGGAAGTACACACACTAAAATTTAAAAAAAATGTATCAAAGGGAATATGTACCTGTAATATATTTAAGTAAATGAGATTAAATCAAAATTTAAAAACAAAAAATCTAGGGCTGGTGCACTAAGCCTTACATGGCTAATCTTTGTCATCCTGCCTCCTCTGTGACAAATAGAACTTTCCTCCAGTATTGACGAAGTATGACTCTCAGACAGCAGTGTTGTGAGCTCAGTAAGTCCCATGTTTGGGAGAGGAGGTACCAGCTTTATGAAGAGGCTGGGTAGAATGCCGTATATTTGAGCTGCTTTCTATCTCCCCAGCAACGGTACAGGTTGGGAGATGCTGTCTACATCTTTGTGTTTGTCGTCCTTAGGCTGAAGAAGAACAGACATGCCCAGTGCCTCAGGAAGAGGAGGAGGAGGTACGGGTACTGACGCTTCCTCTACAAGCCCACCATGCCATGGAGAAGATGGAGGAGTTCGTGTATAAGGTGCAGCCTAGAGCTGGAAAGGGAAGGGGGTGGGGGAGCAGGCTTCTCTGGGACGTCTCTAACTGGCCAGCTTACCTGGACTTGAACATTTGCTTGATGACCTGGGTTCAATCCCTTATCCTTCTGATAAGAAAGAATGAATGATTCCCACAAGTTGTCCCCTGCTCTTAACATGTATACCCACATACATACATACAAGATAAATACTTTTTTAGTTTTGTTTTGTTTTTCAAGACAGGGTTTCTCTGTGTAGCTTGGAGCCTGTCCTGGAACTCGCTCTGTAAACCAGGCTGACCTTGAACTCACAGAGATCAGCCTGCCTCTGCCTCCCCAGTGCTGGGACTAAAGGGGTGTGCCACCACCCAACCAAGAAATACATTTTTAAAAGGAAGAAGAAAGAATTCCTGCTCTACAAGATGTAGTATTAGCCTAGTTAGAACTTAGAGTTGTAAATGGGGACAGAGGAGCAGGAGACAAAGGGACTCTCTGGGACAACGTCACAGGAAGGACCTGTGTCTATGACAACCACGTCTATAATGTCTGGGTTTTCTCTCATTAATTTTGAGAATTCAAGTAGCCTGCAGGAGGGTCACCGTTTATAAACTGATCAAAATATGAGTCAATGCCCTGCTAGTCCCATTTTTTTCTGCCTTTGGTATCTCCGAGTCCAGGCTTATTTTCCTGTGACTTGGGGCCATCTGAAGCCTGAGTGACAGGCTCTTCTTCAGAGCAGGGTTTTCTGGAAACCTGGTGTTCACTCCGGCCAGTCTAAAGGCGCCATGTGTGTTGCAGGTCTGGGAAGGGCGTTGGAGAGTCATCCCATATGATGTACTTCCTGACTGGCTCAAAGACAATGACTACCTGTTGCATGGCCATAGACCACCTATGCCCTCCTTCCGGGCTTGCTTCAAGAGCATCTTCCGCATCCACACAGAAACTGGCAACATCTGGACCCATCTGCTTGGTGAGTGGTTTGGATGAGGAAAGAACCCAATTTCTATTGGCAAGTTCTGTACCACTGAGCAACATTTGCAGCAAGAATTCTAGTCTTAGGTCGGCGGTGGTGAGGCACACTGTAGTGCTTTGAAAGGAGTTGGCCCCGTAGGCTCACAGGGACTGGCACTATTGGGGGAGTGGCCTTGTGTGGGTGTGGCTTTGTGGGAGGAAGTGTGTCACTAGGTGTGGTGCTGAGGTCTCAGGTGCTCAAGCCAGTTCTCAGCCTGCTGCTGCATAAAGAACTCTGCGCTGCTTCTCCAGCTCCATGTCTGCGTGGGTGCCCCATGCTCCCACTGTGATGGCAGTAGACTGACCCTCTGAAACTGTGAGCCAGCCCCAGACGCTTTCCTTTGTAAGAGTTTCCACGAGAGAGACCAGAGCTGCCGTGGTCGTGGAGTCTCTTCATAGCAATAGACCCTAAGACATCATGCACTTGGGTCTCTGTGAGTTTGAGTTCAGCCTGTCTTACATAGGAGTTCAGGCTGCCCAGAGCTGCATAGCGAGACCTGAGTCTTAGTTGGGGTTTCTTCCAAGTCACTACACCCTGTCTCAAGAACAAAGAACAAACAATAAAAAGGGAATTCCAATCTTTCTTGCCAAGGAATTCTATAGTGTTTGTCAGGAGTGAACCTTAATTGATTGACATTTGATTGCTGATATTTACAGCAGGGTAGAAGGGCCAAAACAGAAAATAGTACTGTTTGTCGTACTTGGATTCCTAGTAGAACATTCATGTGATGTCAACTCCTAACTTGCCACTATAAAAAACAAAATGCCAACATTTCACAGAATGGTATATTTGTGGCCGGAGAATGTACGTTATTGGGTTTGATCCTTCTTTCCCCCCAAGTGACCTGGCACGTGCCTGTAGTCCCTGTACTCAGCAGGTGGAGGCAGGTGGATTCTTGTGTGTGAGAACATCCGGGAGGGCTACACAGAGAAACGTAGTCTGCAAAAACAGAAAAGCGTCCTTGTGCGGGCTTGTTCCTTGCGGGTGGCGGTTCCCGAGGCTGATTCTCCTAGTTTACCAATGGAAGCGCCCGACGTCCAGGCGCGCACTTCTTTGCGCTTTTTAACGGGTGTTCCCTTTTCTTCCCCGTGCAGGCTTTGTGCTGTTTCTCTTTTTGGGGATCCTGACCATGCTCAGGCCGAATATGTACTTCATGGCCCCCCTGCAGGAGAAGGTGGTGTTTGGGATGTTCTTTCTGGGAGCAGTGCTCTGCCTCAGCTTCTCCTGGCTCTTCCACACCGTCTATTGTCATTCAGAGAAAGTCTCTCGGACTTTTTCCAAGTAAGTGAAAGTGGAGCCGAGGCGCAGACCGCAGACCACGGGCGTTGCTGTCCCAGTGCTGAGTGGGTGCTGGGGCCACTGGGGCTGTCATGAAAACGGGGTTTTTCTCTTCTGCTCTTATGTAAGAGCTTCGTGATGAACATCCCCGACCTCCTCCCTCAGCAGATAGAAAGCAGTCCTGGGGTGTGTCTTCTGCTGAACTGGTACTTGACGTGTCGGGGGCTTGCTTTGGAGGCCATGTGCATAAGACTAGCTTATCTTTGTATTGGCTCAGCCAAAGTAGTGGGAGGCAGGCAATCTGCCTGGTACTGCGAGTGCTCCCCCCCCAGCCCCCAAAGCTTATCTTTGTTGACCAGGCAGCACTAGACGAGTCAGATTAGCTGTCTGTCAGGCGCAGTCAGAGTTCCCGGCCCAGCGTGGACTCTGTTTACTTGAGTGGTGATTGTTGTTCCTGCTTTCTTAGTAATGGTCGTAGATTATTTGTTTCTCTCAGTGACACCAGTGACGAGAGTTCAGCTTTATTATTTAGCGGATCAGTGCCCAGCAGGGTGAGATGCACCTGGGTTCTCACTGGGCTGGGAGGACCACATGAGAACAGAAATTTGAGATAAACCTGAAAATATAGCAAGACTCTGTCTAAAATCATAAAGGAAAAAAGCAGATCTGGTAGCTAGGATTTATAATCAGCCTCAGCCTCAGGAGGCTAAGGCAGGAAAATTGCTGAGTTTCAAGCTAGCCCAGGTTACTGAATTTCAGGCCAGCCTGGGATAGAAAGCGAGACTTTCTCCAATAAAAGAAGAGTTGGGCCAGGTGGTGGCGCACGCCTTTAATCCCAGTACTCGGGAGGCAGAGGCAGGAGCATCTCTGTGAGTTCGAGACCAGCCTGTTCTCAGAGCAAGTTCCAGGACAGGCTCCAAAGCCACAGAGAAGCCCTGTCTGGAAAAGCCAAACAAACAAACAAACAAAAAAGAGTTGTTCAGGTGTCTCGGTGGAAACAGCGCTTGCCACCAAGCCTATGACCCAAGTTCAGCCCTGGGACCCACGTGGAGAAAGCAAGAGCCGACTCTGACCGCCGTACTCAGGTGATAGTCAACACACACGCAAGTAAATGAAGGAAGAAGTCAGTAAGAACAGGACAGACCAGAGTATCTGACACTGAGCTTGCTGGCACGTAACTAATCCCAGCACTCAGGAGGCAGAGGCAGGAGAATCAACTGCAAATTGGATTCCCGTGTAGGCTGCGTAATGAGTTTAAGGTTGGTTAGCAGGACCTTGTCTCAAAAACACTGTGACAATCCCCTGCAGCTCTTAGTCCAAGGTTTTTATTTCCAGAGTTCCATCAGATTGGGGAAATAGCCCAGAGCCCTTCCTGAGTGCAATCAGTGGGAACCAGCTGATTGTGGCAGAATTTCTAAACGTGTTTTGTACAGCTCTGCCGTGGTCTTGAACTCTCCCCCCTCGTGCCCCCACCTCCCAGTGCTAGGATTACAGATGTGCACCACACCTGGCTTCCTCAGAGAATTTTTACTGGAAAGTAAAATGTGCTTTAAGTTTGTGGACTCTGGAGCTAGTTTCCGGCCAGCCAGGGCTACACAGAGAAACCTGGTCTCGAGGACAAAGAAAAAAAGACAAAACAAAATGTAAATTTTATACTTGTGTGTTCTGATTCCATCTATCCCCCTCCGCTTCCTTCCACACCTTCCCTACCCTGCCCTTATGCCCTCCTTTTTCCTTATTTTTTAAATGTCCCGTTGCGCCCGTTTAGTTCCCAGGGTAGGCTGTGGGGAAGGTTTCGAGCTGGTCAGATCTGGTGCAGGCGCAAACAGCTGTGCAGTGAGCCGCAGGCTCCCTCGTTCCCACTCATGCGCTAGGTTTTCTGCTTCCTTCTAGACTGGACTATTCAGGGATCGCGCTTCTGATTATGGGGAGCTTTGTCCCCTGGCTCTACTACTCCTTCTACTGCTCCCCACAGCCGCGGCTCATCTACCTCTCCATCGTCTGCGTCCTGGGCATCTCTGCCATCATTGTGGCACAGTGGGATCGGTTTGCCACCCCCAAGCACCGGCAAACAAGAGCGGGTGAGTAGGACCGGGCTCGGTGCTGGCGCTGCCTCTGATGCAGTGGTCCTCAACCGTGCCGACGCCGCGGCTCTAGCACAGTCCCTCGTGTGTGGTGACCCCCCCCCCCCCCCCCATGAGGTTTTTGTTGCTACTTCTTAACTGTACTTTTGCTGCCCTTATAAATTGTAATGTAAATGTTTGTGTTTTCCAAAGTCTTCTGCAATCCCTGTGAAAGACCTGTTGAACATCCCCCAAGGGCTCTCAACCTACGGGTGGAGGACCACCACGCCAACCCCAGTTACTTGGAGCAACCACCAATTACCATTTGTTTTCAGCACGCTGAGCTCTTTTTCTAGTTCTGTGCATGGGGGTTTTGTCTGTATTTATGTCCGTGCACCACTTGCATGCCGTGTGGGTCCTGGGACTTGAACCCACATCCTCACAGAGTACTTCTGAATCAACTCTACCACCACAACCTCCATCCTTGTTGTTTTTGTTTTTGTTTTTGAAGACAGGGTTTTTCTGTATATATTCCAGGCTGGTCTGGAACTCGCTCTGTAGACCAGGCTGGCTTTGAACTCAGAGATCCACCTGCCTCTGCTTCCCAAATGCTGGATTTAAAGGTGTTCAACAACACGACTGGCCCCTCCTTCCCTCCCTTTCTCCCTCTCTACCTTCCTTCTTTTTTTTTTTTTTTTTTTTGAGACAGTGAAGCTTTGGAGCCTACCCTGGCACCAGGTTGGTCTCAAACAGAGATCCATCTGCCTCTTCTTCCCCAGTGCTGGGATTAAAAGTATGCACCACCACCGCCCAACTTCTGCCCCTTTCTTAATAATATATGCTTTAAAAAAAATACTAAGAGAGCACCAACTGTTTTCTGGGCACTGTTTAAACAAGGCATCCGCAGAGCAGAGAGGACAGCCTTTGCCTCGTCTGTGCAGTGTGGGAACAGGACTCACTCATTCGTTGTTACTTATATGTGTCCCGGTACATCTCTCTCTCTACTCAGACGATCTGTTTACTTCAGTGTAACCGCAGGCTTCTCTGTCCCACCTGGCCCTACCGCCATTTTTAAATAAAATATTAATTATAAAGGTTTGGCCGATGGCTACGGCTTATTACTAGGTAGCTCTTACATTTAAATGAACATACTTCTATTAATCTGTGTATCGCCACATGGTCCATGGTTTACCAGCGATGCTCTGGCTGCTGGCGTCTCTCAGACTCTGCCCCTCTCCTGTTTCTCTGTTTGGATTGGAAATCCAGACAAGCTCTATGCTGCTTTCCCATGGCCAAAGCAGCTTTATCAACCAATGAGAGCAACACATATCCGCAGTGTGCACAAAGACATCCCACATCACTACAGGCTTTTTATGATTTCAGAAAATGTAAATTGTGGCTGGGCAGTGGTGGTACACACACATTTTATTCCAGCACTTGGGAGGCAGAGGCAAGCGAATCTGAATTTGAGGTCAGCCTGGTCTACAGAGCAAGTTTAGGCCAGCCAGGGCTACACAAAGATAAAAGAAATAAAAAATAATGTAAATTTTATTAAGAATTTCATGCTTGTGTGCATTGTATTTTGATTTTGTCTGTTCTCCTCTCCAGCTTCCTTTCCATCTTGTTCCCTCCCAACCTCTTACCCTCTTTTTTCTTCATTTGTTTTTTTTCAAATGGACTGTGGAGCCCAGTTAGTTCTGCCCATGTATGTGTGGGTGTGGAGCCATCACTGAAGCCTAGGCAACTTCCCAGTGGCTACACCCTTCAAAGAAAACTGTCAGCTGTCACAGCGCCTTAGTGGGGGGGGCCTTGTGAGCCTCTCCTGTCCGTGTGGGAATTTTGACTGACTTGACGTTTTCCTATTTATTTATTTATTTATGAATATGAGTGTGTCTTAGTGTGGCAGCCAGAAGAGGGTGTGAGGTCTGAAGCTGGAGTTCCAGGCAGTTGGAATCACCAAACCCGGGTGCTGGGAACTAAACTGGCGAGTCTCTGGAAGTGTAGCAAGCACCAGGACAGACTGAGCCTTCTCTTCATCCCTTTCTGTGATCTCAATGGGAGCCTACTCTGTGGGTGGGGCCACGAATCCTAGCCGCCCGTGATCTGTAACAGGGCAGCCATCAGGTGATTTTTGACAGAACCGTGCGTGTGCGTGTGCGTGTGCGTGTGCGTGTGTGTGTGTGTGTGTGTGTGTGTGTGTGTGTGTGTGAGAGAGAGAGAGAGAGAGAGAGAGAGAGAGAGAGAGAGAGAGAGTTTTCAAATTGCTTGTTTTGAGAAAAGAGCTTACTAGGTAGCCCAGGCTGTCCCAGAACTGAATATGTAGCCCAGGCTGGCCTGGAACTAGAAGAGATCCACCTTCCTCTGCCTCCCAAGTTCTGGAGTTAAAGGAGTTCACACACACACACACATACACACACTCACACACACTCACACACACACACACACTCACACACACTCACACATACACACACTCACACACACACACTCACACACACACACTCACACACACACACTCACACACACACACTCACACACACACACTCACACACACACACTCACACACACACACTCACACACACACACATGCCACGTTACTCCCCGTACTCACTTTATCTGTATGTACGTCTGAGTCTGTGTCTGCCCTATGGCGCAGGTGTCCACAGAAGCCAAGAGAGCACAGGACCCCCCAACCCACAAGAACGTACCTTTTGTTAGTCACCTCTGTCTGTTCCCTAAACGTGTGCTACTCATCGGAAAATCGTCACTTGTCATAAACACGTAAATTCCAGATTCGAAGCGGTGCCTGTCGCCCAGCTATTTCCTGCTTGACGGTGCTGTCTGTTCTGTTCAGGCGTGTTCCTGGGACTTGGCCTGAGTGGCGTTGTACCCACCATGCACTTTACAATCGCTGAGGGCTTTGTCAAGGCCACCACCGTGGGCCAGATGGGCTGGTTCTTCCTCATGGCCGTGATGTACATCACCGGAGCGGGCCTGTATGCCGCGCGGATCCCCGAGCGCTTTTTCCCCGGGAAATTTGACATATGGGTAAGAAACGCCTCTCATAAGGGCCTATGTTGGTGAGCGACCGATCCCTTGGTCAAAGCGCTGAGTAGAGGCTTAAGAGATTTGGTTCACACGTGTTTGACTGTCCATTGTGCCTGAAGACGGAGGCTAACAAAAGTCAGCACTGAGGTCTCTGATAGCTTTTCTTAGGATGCTCTATAGCAAGTATGCCTTGTGATGTCAGGCAGTTATAGGAGAGACCAGAAGAGATGTCCTCGCGCTCCTCTGCGCCCTCCTAAAGGTGTTTTCTGTTATCCTGCAGTTCCAGTCTCATCAGATTTTCCACGTTCTGGTGGTGGCGGCAGCTTTCGTCCACTTCTATGGGGTCTCCAACCTTCAGGAGTTCCGCTACGGTCTAGAAGGCGGCTGTACCGACGACTCCCTTCTCTGAGCCTTCCCACCCGAGGTCGGAGGAGGAATTTCCCAAGTGCTTTTAAAAATAACTTCTCTCTGCTGAAGTAAGAGGGGGAGTCTGAGTTGTCTGTTTCTAGAAGAAACCTCTTAGAGAATTGGGTACCAGTCAGCCTCAGCTCACTGTCACAGCCCCTGGGCAATAAAACTCCCCTTCCATTCCTGGGCTGGGTGCCACCTCCTCAGCAGTCACCTCAGCAAGGACTCCTGGTCCTTCAAGGGTAGACTTTGAAGCTCATGTTGATATCTCACCCATCCCTCCAGCCATTTTTTGGGGGAAAAAAAATTTATGGACTGGGATTCTTCAGAAATTATGTTTTGTTTTTTCTTGAAGAAAATATTCCTCCCTCACCCCCCCAACCTTATTTTGTAACCTGGCTGATAACAGGCCATCCATTTTGTAGCACACTTTTCAAAAACAATTATAACCTAGTCCCGTCTTTCTAGGGCCTAGATCTGCTTATGTGGGAGGACAAACAAAGCCACCGCCTTTATGTAGCCCGGTTAATCATGGAAGTATGTCCAGGCTTCAAGTAACTTCAGTTTAAAACCTTTTCTTTTTCTTGGCAGAGTAATGTAAAATTAAAATGGGGAAAATATTTAATATTTAATACTAAGCTTTAAAAAGAAACCTGCTATCATTGCTATGTATCTTGATGCAAAGACTATTATAATAAAAGGAAGTACAGACAATGCTTGGCATTCAAAGAGTTACCGTGTATTGTCTGTCCCACAGCTCCAGAGAATTGAGGCTTGTGACGACTCAAATCTGAATCACACCGACATCAGACATATGTGCTCAGTGAAGAAGCGTAATCCAATGCCCTGTTTCTAATCTCTAATGCAGTGTAGCCCCATACAGAGATCTGGTTAGGAAAATCACTGTGCAGGCTGGGGATGTCCCTCTGAAGGTAGAGTGTTTGCCTAGTATGAGGCTAGTATTCTTGAGACACTGTCTTTAAAAAAAAAAAAAGATTATTGTGTTACAGTAGTGTTAATTATTATAAGAGTCTCGGGAATGTTGGAGCATACCCTAGACCTTGGCTGCTAAAGAGTAGCTCAGTATGTTTGACATATTAAACCACGGAAGGGTGAGTGCTCTTGAATAACAACTCTAGAGGTGGTTGTTTGGCCTGCGTGAGTGTACGTCCTCCTGCAGACCCCACCTGGTTTGCTGTCCCAGCAAAGGGTGACTTAGACTCCTTGGTACCTTTGTGAATTACTGCACCTTCTGTTGATGGGGTAGTGTGAGCTGGTAGCCATTCCAAGCAAAGGAGCAGTCAGTGGAGAACCACGAGGTGCAGTGTGTTCACTTGACGTTTATACAGCTGAGGACAAGCGCCTTTAGTCCCAGCACACCAGACACAGAGCAGGGGGATCGCTGAGAGGTCTGGGGCAGCTTCAAAACAAACCAACACATAGAGAAGAAACAATTCAGGGAGAGCAAGGCACACTGTTTCTTAGTCTCACGTGGCCATCAGGAGACAGGAATTAAAACCAAAAGGGCAAAGGTAGACATGGTGATGCAACCTTCCATTCCACAACCAGGCTCGCTATAATTTGAGAGTAGTGTGGTCTCCATGGTGAGGTCCAGGTCAGCTAGGCCTCTACAATGTGATGAAAAAATAATATTTTACCCAGAGTATATGTCCTCTATTTACCTGCCATTTATGTTCTATGAAATACTTTATTTGCTATTTGTAGTACTTGAAATAATTTATTAGTGTCTTAATTTTTCTTATGGCCAATTGGTTTCTATAACCAGACCCTCATGGGAAGTAGCCAGATGTAATTTTAGGAAATATCAGTCTTTAATGTACAGATGGTTATGACTAATAATTTAATTTGTCCTATTACATTGCTATGAACTTCAGATTCTGGTTGGGGGGAGGCAAATAATCATTACAGAAATCAGACAATATAGTTTTTAGTTTTAGTACTTCTAATTTCTTTCCCATCAAAATTGCCCTTTGCTCACGTACTAAATATTAGTGACAAAATACAAACAGGAAACCAAAGTTGTGAGGAATCAGATTCTGTAGATTTGTGAACATAACATTCTACAATCAGAAAAGAAAATGGGGCACTAATGTACTTACTCTTTACTTTCCAATACAAGTATTGTGTAGTATTTTTCAATTCCTGATAGCTACACTATGGGATGCCTTGAAAATTCATTTCATCAGCAAACATGTCTGAGGGGGAAGTCAAGTCCTCTGGAGCTGGAGTTACATATGGTTGAAAACTGTCCTGTCTGTACTGCTGGGAACCCAACTTATGTCCTCTGAAAGAACAGAAACTACTGTTGAGCTATCTCAACCCCAAGCCCCAGCTTTTTATTTATTTTATTGATTTTTGAGACAAGGATACTCTGTGTATCCCTGCCTGTCCTGAAACTCACGCTTGTAGATCAGGCTGCCAATCTAGTTGTGGAACTCTGAGCTCCTTTATTAATGTTTTTAATTTTGACCTAAGAATTTTTTTTTTTTTTATTTTTTATTTGGAGAGAGGGTGTCAGTAAATTGATCAGGCTGCCCTTGAACTCATTCTGTTGCCCAGGCCAACCCTGCCCAGAGTCTAGAGTAGCTGGGATTACAGGTGTGCACCACCAAGGATTTTTCTTTTTGTAAAGTTGATTTCACTGCATAACTCAGGCCTAAACCCTGTGTGGACCAGGCTGGCTTCGAACTCACAGAGATTCCCTTGTCTCTGCCTCCTGAGTGCTGGGATCATACGTTTTATCTTTCACAAATGTTTTTATAGCCTACTTTGACTAGTTTTGCCTTCACCTTTTGCATTTTGGGAAAAGTACGTCCTTTTCATTAGGACAGTAGTTTACAGTTTAAAAGCCTTTTTTTTTTTTTTTTTTTTTTTTTTTTTTTTACCCAAAAGCACATTTTTTTGTTTTGTTTTTGAGAGGGCCCCTTATAACCCAGGCTGCCCTCAAACTTGCCATGTATTGAAAATGGCCCCATGTTGGGATTACAGGCATGTGCTACTACACTGTTTATAAACCATTTTTCGTTGTTGTGTTTTTCTTAACAAAGTTACTACATTTTCATGAAAATCTATCTGTTAATAAGGATGGGTGGTTGGGAGAGTGCCTGCCTAGTGTGGATAAAATTCTAGGGCAGTCTACAGTACCACACATTCTCTGGGCACAGTTTCCTGTAGGCCTGCTGTATGTAACGCCAGCACAGGGAGTTCAAATCTGGGTGAATTTGTTGAAGATTTCCATATTGTCTAACAGGCTCTCAGAAACTGACCTTGCTAAAGCACTGACTTCTCATTTGGGTTCTCAAACCCGTGAAGCATCGCTGGAGTCCGACATCTGCTCTCCTGTGTGTTTCTCTCCTCTTCTCATGGGACATTCCCTCAGCACGAAGGTGTGTGTCTGTCCTTCTGAAGAAGGTGCTCAGATAAAGTCTAATCCTGTTCACATGGGGTGTAGTTAATACATTAGCATATTATCTCACTGAGTTGCTAATTTTAATGAAAACATGAAAGCAAATAATTACCTTTCCCAGGGCAGACCATCCCCCATGTGAGAGCAATTGTCTGTGAAGGTGCAGCCGCATCCTGGACAGAGGACATCATTGAGAACCAGCTTGTCCTCTCAAGCAGAGGGCTGCCTAGGGCCTGAAGAGTGAGAACTCAAAGACCAAGACCCTACCTCCAGCAAGACTGTCTCTTATGTACGCCTCTTGACCCTCACCCCTTCTCTCCTCAAATTTAAAACTCACATCAGTCCCTCAAAGGCGGACTTGGGGACCACTGGGCCCCTCCTTTTGTCCCTCACAACATTGCAATGTTGATGAAATTTCCTCTTTGAACCTCAATGTTACCCAACTCTAATTGGCACATTGAGACAGATAGCCAAGCCCAGTAGAGCTGTCAGTTGGAGATTTTGCCCTAAAATTCATATCACATTGCAAACAAAAATGATTTGGACTAAATTTACATGAGTCCTTAATTATTTATAAATCAATTTGAATCAAACCTCTTTTAGGGTGAGGGTATTTTATCATGTCAACATACCGCCTAACAAATACCAAGAGGTAGTATGCAGAAACACCAAGATGAGCCAACCTTTATGTAAAAACTTGTAGGATGAAGCAGGGGCTGGGAAGGAACCTTAATTGGTGAAGTCCAGGATGATGGGAGTTTGATTCCCAATGTCCATGTAAAACGTAGGGCACGTTGGCCCAGAAGTAATCCCAGCGCAGGGAGGTGGACAAGGGGGATTCCTGAGGCTCGCTAGCCAGTCATCTTAGCCCAACTGGGGAACCCTCTGTCCCAGTGAGACCCTGTCTCAGAAAACGAGGTAGATAGCTCCTGAGGGATGACCTCTGGCCTACTCACGATGAAGTAGAGCTATTTTAAAAGGAGTGAATCTAAATTTACAACACTGAAACATTAAGATCAAACTCTAGATTACATAAAATCAATGATTCCTATAAATACCAACTAAAGGAGCTCATAGTGTGGCTACCTTAAATCACAGGGCACTCAGTATGAAGAAAGTAGACACATTGCTTTGAAACATGAAGGTCCCAGTGAAATGCGTACAGACCAAAAGCTGATGCTTGGTTTGTAAACATCTCTTCCCCAACCCCCCCTCTCCTTTCTTTTTTGAAGACAGGGTTTGTTTGTGTAATAGCTCTGGCTGTCCTGGAATTCACTCTGTAGACCAGTAACTCATGCTGGCCTCGAACTCATAGAAATCTCCCTGCCTCTGCCTTCTGAGTGCTGTTATTAAAGGTGTGTGACCCCCACCCCACACCCTGTGTGCCCGCTGTATCTCTCCGTTTTAAGAGCTAGTCAAAGCCAGAAAAGTGGCTCAGTAGGTGTTGGTGTTTGTACACAGGCCTGATGGCCTGAGTTCAATCCCATGATCCAACCAGGCGGCGGGAGAAAAGTGACATCATTAGGCTTCTGGTTCATAGTGTCTGTCCTGCTTATGGGCTGCAGAGAAAAGAGCGAAGGGAAGATGATAAAGCCGAAAGGCAAGCAGGGCAGATGACAGTTAAGGAGCCGGAGTCCCTGATGTTTATCTTGAGTCTGACACTTGTGACAGGGTCACACACAGCTGTGGAGGTTACAGGGACAGGGTCACACACACAGCTGTGGAGGTCACAGGATAGGGTCACACACAACTGTGGAGGTCACAGGATAGGGTCACACACAGCTGTGGAGGTCACAGGACAGGGTCACACACAGCTGTGGCAGTCACAGGACAGCTTGCGGGAGCCACCTCTCTCCTACCCCTGACCTTCACATGTGTTCCCTGATACTGGGCGTCTGCACCAACACAGCGAGGAAGCAGCCAGTAGAGAGAGTCATCCATGAGAGGATGAACCCTTTACAGATGGAAACCTTTAACACGAGTCGTGATATCCTGATGAACATCTTTAGGTTTATTTGTGTGGTAAGCTGTGAGTGCCTCACTGTCTGTATATGTGTACCACGCGTGTGCAGGAACCTGTGGAGGTCAGAAGAGGGCATCGGATCGTTTGGAACTGGATTCACCACGTAGACGCTGGGTCTTCTGCAAGAGCAGTTGGCCCAGTTTTTACCCAGGGAATTTAGGTAATAGCAGAGGCATCTCCCCTCAACAAAGAGGCCACGAGAACCTTTCCCACTGACACAGAATTTTGTTCTCTCTGGATTACTAGTGAAACCAGTGAAGAAGGGACAAAAAAGCTGTGATGCAAAGAACAGATAGCAGTAGAAAAGTCAGATCCTCAGAATCCGTCTTTAGTTTAACACACTTTTATTTTAGTTTTTCAAGACAGGGCTTCTCTGTAGCTTCAGAACCTGTCCTGGAACTCACTCTGTAGACCAGCGAACTCACAGAGATCTGCCTGCCCTGCCTCTGCCTCCCGAGTGCTGGGATTAAAGCCAGGCACCACCACTGCCTGGTACAACTTATAATTTTTTTTTTAACGTATTTTATGTGCATTGGTGTGAAGGTGTCAGATCCCCTAGAACTGGAGTTACAGACACTTGTGAGCTGCCATGTGGGTGCTGAGAATTGAACTCAGGTCCTCTGGAAGAGCAGCCAGTGCTCTTAACTACTGAGGGTCTTTCCAGCCCCGCAACTTAA
This sequence comes from Cricetiscus sungorus, assembly GCA_030556225.1. Lineage (NCBI taxonomy): Eukaryota > Metazoa > Chordata > Mammalia > Rodentia > Cricetidae > Cricetiscus > Cricetiscus sungorus. The sequence continues at coordinate 6,737,318 of JANBXA010000367.1, read as the reverse complement.
ATTTTTTAAAAATGTGTATTTAGTGGAGTGTGTCTTGGTCACTGTTCTATTGCTATGAGGAGATACCATGATCAAGGCAATTTTTCCTCTTTTTTTTTTTTCCCCCCCAGAGACAAGGTTTCTGTTTGTAGCCTCGGCTGTCCAGGAACTTGCACTGTAAAGCAGGCTGGCCTGAAACTCAGAGATCCACCTGCCTCTGCCTCCTGACTGCTGGGATTAAAGGTGTCCGCCATCCCTGTTCGGGTGGACCAAGGCAAGTGTTTAAAGGAAATTATGTAACAGGGCCGTGCGTACAGTTCCAGAGGCTTAGTCCATTATAACACGATGGCTGGCTGGATGACAGAGACTAGTTACTGAGTAGTGTAGAGGCCAGAGGAGGACGAACACAGCTGCTGCTCTCTTCCCGAAGTCACGCCATAAACCGCCTGACCCCCGTCTCTCCCTCCCCAGAGCTGATAAACTGGCTGTGACCTTGCAGCTCTCAGTTTCCAGCATGCATCCCTCCCCCCACTTCCGACTGTCACCGCACTGCAGCTGCAGACCCCAGACAACCTTGAATTGCAACTTTTATCAGTATCTTGTGATATAGTCTAGGTGTCTTGCTATCAACACCCCCACAGCCCCAAGCCAGCTGACTTCAGGAAACTTATGAGAGCAAGAAACACTTTTGTTCCCTGGAACTGAAGGGTCTGTCTTCCCCCTCAGGGCCCCATTGTGCTGTCTATGTGTGGTGCTGTAACTCTCCTAAAATCCCCAAATGGAAGAGAATCGAAGGCTGTTTACTTCTCCTTAAGACCCAGGCATGCTGTCCATGGTGACTGTCTCTGCTAATGAAGCTTTACGTGACCCGAAGCCCTGCTCTCTTTGGAGGTCTTAGCATGGCTGCCTATGGCCATGACGCTAGTAACTCTAATAACACTCGCCAGAAGGACCATTTATCTGGCTTACTGTCCACAACCTGCAGCATCTTTTCAGTTGTGGCAAACAGAGGTCCCTAGTTCATCACCCTCTGCCCTATTTCCTGAGAACAAAGTTTCTCACTGAACTCCAGCTCACCATTGTTGTGGCTATGCTAAGTGGCTGGCAAGCCCAGTATTTCTTTCTCTCTCCACCTGCAGCTCAGGGATTAAGGCCACACCACACTCAGCTCTGACCCATCGATGAACCTCTTTAGCTCCAACATTCTTAGAGTCAATAAAACTTTGTTTTCTGAACAGGGGTTCATACATATATTTCATAAGTAGGTTACACATTCATTATAGTTTGCTCCATCACCTGGGACTTGTCACTTAGCACACACAAAACAATAAAAACTAGTTTATGAGTAGCAAGTCTTCCCCTTGGGAAAAACACAAGCCAAGCATTCCTTGGAACACTTGCAGGTTGGGCTGCCCTAATTACCAAGGGCAAATGTGACTAAAGTGGCAAAGCATAGTCCCCGCCCCCTCTGAAATTCTTGCTCCTTCGAGTTTGTTTCCCATCATTATCTCGTTTCTTTCCAGAAAATTGCAACCTTCTGTTTAGCTGGAAGGAACCCTGTGTGGGACGGGATGTAAGTAGCTCTCTCGTGTCTCCCCCAGAGGTGGTTCCTTCCACAGGGCTGTTCGCTTGTCCCACACACGTACAGCTCAGGAAGGGGGCTCCACACCGTCATAACCGTAATAGCACAGGTGAGAAAGTTACAGACCACCAGGCATATAAAGCCAAACTAGTTCATCATTTTTGGCCAGTGGTGGAGAGTAAGCTAAAGCCTCAAAGACTCTTGGTGCTTTAGTTCAGAGGTACAGTATTTTTCTATGGTTTGTTTTTATTTTATGTGCATTTGGTGTTTTGCTTGCATGTATGTATGTGTAAGGGTGTCAGATCCCCTGGAAGTGAACTTACAGACAATAGTGAGCTGCCTGTCAGCTTTTTATTAACCAATGAGAGTAATACATATTCATAGTGTGGAAAGGGATTGTTCCACAGCAGGGAAACCGAGAACAAACCAGAGCCTCAGAAGTGAGGATGAGGGGACATTTCGCTAACCAACTTCATGACCCAGTGACTAAGATGCTGGACACATACAGTCCCCAGAGATCAACCCGGGATGGAGCTCTACGCTTGTTGTCTAGTGCCAATGGAGATTAATGGTGTGGACTCGAGCGGGGTATGCAAAGTAGAAGCAGAAATGGGATAATGGTGAGGAAATTTCTCTATTTCTCACTTGTGCTATTGGCTGGTGGTGTCCAACCTTGCACGTGTCTTGGTGGCTGCTAATTAGACTATATTCTCCTTGATCCCACATTTCCACAACCAGTTCGTAGCTTTTTCCACGGCACAGGGTTAGGATAGAATTTCTATCAGTTCTGCGCTCCATCCACCATGTTTAAACTTCAGGAAGAGCTTGGGATCAGGAAGACATGACACGAAGTTATGTAAAACTAAAAACTGCCCACTTGACTACACTTTATTATCCTTAAGAACCAAATGTGAGCCAACCGTGGTAGCGCATGCTTTTAATCCCAGCACTCGGGAGGCACAGGCAGGCGGATCTGTGTGAGTTTGAGGCCAGCCTGGTCTACAGAGTGAGTGCCAGGACAGCCAGGGCTGTTAGACAGAGAAATCCTGTCTCCAAAACCAAACCCCAAACAAAGAGATCGCAACGCTGTACAGAGAGATCCCTAACGACCTGAGCACCGATGACGGGCACGGTGTCCCCTGCAACTTCCCGCGTCCCTTCCCGTCCGATGGAGCGCAGGCAGTGGCCGCCTCGTGGTGACGGCGGGCGGTCACCGGGCACGAGGAGCAGCCACGGCGACCGGTGCGGCGAGGACGGCGTGACGTGCCCTGGGCGGGGCCGCCGCGACTGCGGCGTGACGTCATCACCGCGCGCGGCCGCCGAGCCTGGCGCCCGGAGGGAGCACGGCGGAGACGGCTCCGCAGCGGCTGGTCCGGGCGGCGGCGGCGGCGGCGCCTGCGCTCCGGCTGCTCGGCCGCCTGAGAGCCCCGCGCGCAGCCCCTCGGCTCGGGCGGCCCCGGAGCCCAGGTGAGTGGCTGCGGCCGTGACACCCGGCCCTCCCTCCCTCCCTCCCTCCGCGTCTGCCCCCAGCCCCGGGCTGCGGCCTTGCCCACACCCCGGCTCGGGCGGGGACGCGGGGGGCGCCGCGGGGTCAGCGCTGCCCCGGAGCTGCGGCCGAAAGGAGAGGATCCGGCCGAGAGACAGTTAGGGCGAAGTTTATTAAACAAAGCAAAGCCACACGCAGTCCCGAGCTTTCTCGGAAGGTTAGGTGGGAGCAGCGCGTCGGGGTCTTAAAGAAGTTTTAAAGGGAACTGATGCATGGAGGTAAGGTGACAGTGGGCCTCGTGTTCCCGTGTAAGGCACCACCACCCCCAATGTGATCTTGAAAAGGGAAAAAAAAAAAAAAAAAATCAAGGTGCTGGTGTCGAAACCGCAACACGTTGTAATGAAGCCAGACTCTTTTTGCAATCCCTTCTTGAATAACGTGCGCCGAGGCAATTTGCTAAGTACTCTGATGCCTTGGTTTCGGATACAGCGGGGGTATCCCAAATATAGCTTCACCGATGCTTCCCCACAGAGGTGCAGGTGCATGCTGACCATGGGAACTTTGGTTGGTTTCCTTGGTTCCGGCACGAGTTATGTCCCCACCTAAGCAGGAGACACAGCTACCAAGATACAGATGGAGTTTTCCATGATTACCGAATATCCAACTCCTTGCCTACCTGGGTCTCTCTAATTCTTGATGACGGTAAGCTTGGCGTTAGCAGGGGAGAACGACATCATTTTTTTTCCTCTTCATTTTAGACTTGTAGAATTTGATGCCCCTCCCCCCATTCAGAATGGAGCCCCTTTATGCAGATATTAGCAGAAGTTCTAGAATAGGGTGTTTCTGAAAGGTGAAGGATGTGCTCAGGAGCTTTGTGCTGGGAGGAGGGTTGCAGTCTGTACATGTCCAAAATCAATACTTACCTTTTTGAATATTTTGATCCTAGTAGAATTTGGAGGCAGAAGAGATAATTTCCTTAAGTTGTTGTTGTTAGCTAGATTGTGGAAGTGGTGCAGGGTCGGGCGTGCTCAGGACGTGTGGAAGTTTGTGTTTAAGGGAGCCCTTTCTCAGTTCCTTGATTTGTGAAGCTAATTGTGTAGTCAGGTTCCCACTTCTTCAAATATGGCCTCTCTTCTCTTGTAGCTGCGCCGTCCAAGGGTCCCTGTTACTTCAGTTATGATCTCCCTGTGTTCTTTCTCCACAGAGCTTGATGGGCGGCATTATGGCCCCCAAAGACATAATGACAAATACTCATGCCAAGTCCATCCTCAACTCAATGAACTCCCTGAGGAAGAGCAACACCCTGTGTGACGTGACCCTGCGCGTAGAGCAGAAGGACTTCCCCGCCCACCGGATTGTGCTGGCTGCCTGCAGTGACTACTTCTGCGCCATGTTCACGAGCGAGGTGAGCGCAGTCATTGCCCCGCCCCGAAACCCACTCTCTACCCTTGTGGCTCTGATTGCGGGGAGCAGAATGGCATGTGTTGGTGATTGGGCTTATCGCTCTGGCTACCTGATGTGTGTCCGTTTCTTTCTTCTCTGTTTGGTGTGTGTCTTCTGAGGGGGCTGCTCAGTCACAAATGATGTGGCCCAAGAAGAGGCCATCCTTTGATCAAGAGCGTGGGAGCCCTGCCCTGTTAGATTGTCCAAACAAGCTTCCAATAAAATATAAATTTGAAACCACTTACAGTCCCGACACTGGGGAAGCAGAAGCCAGTCTGGGCTACAGAATAATACCTATCTCAGAACACTTAGCAGGGGCTGGAGAGATGATGGCTCAGGGGGTAAGAGCACTGGCTGCTCTTCCAGAGGACCCAGGTTCAATTCCCAGCACCCACATGGCAGCTCATAACTGTCTATAACCCCTGTTCCAGGGAATCGGACACCCTCGCATACACATACATGCAGACAAAACACCAATGTGCATAAAAAAAATACAAATAAAAGATTTGTGTATTTAAAAGAACGTGCACTCAGCAGTGAACAAAATGTAGCTTGGTAAATCAGTGAATTTGTATAATGTGCTTGTTAAATAGGTAAGCTCTGAGTAAGGCATATGATGGCTTCCTCTTTTAAATTACCAGTAGACGTAGAAAAATGAGTGTTGCTGCCACCAATGTAGATTTCAGGGTGATTTCAAATGAGGAGAAGAAGGGAATTTAATGAATGGCTATGCAGTATTAACTTAGACTGAAGGGGTGGCACATGCCTCTACTTGAGAGGTGGAAACAGGAGGGTCAGGAGTTCAAGGCTATCCTCCTGGTAACAGTCTGTCTCATAAAAACAAACACAGGGGCGAGTTCACGACCATCTTGTCTATATACAGAATTTTAGGCCATTCTAGGCTATATGAGACATTTTCTTCACAAACAAAATTAATTAGTTAACAAACAGCAGCAGCAGCAACAGAGGACCAGCAAGATGGTTCACAAGTAAAGGCTCTCTCCAGCAACAACAGAGGACCAGCAAGATGGTTCACAAGTAAAGGCTCTCTCCAGCAACAACAGAGGACCAGCAAGATGGTTCACAAGTAAAGGCTCTCTCCAGCAACAACAGAGGACCAGCAAGATGGTTCACAAGTAAAGGCTCTCTCCAGCAACAACAGAGGACCAGCAAGATGGTTCAGCAGTAAAGGCTCTCTCCAGCAACAACAGAGGACCAGCAAGATGGTTCACAAGTAAAGGCTCTCTCCAGCAACAACAGAGGACCAGCAAGATGGTTCACAAGTAAAGGCTCTCTCCAGCAACAACAGAGGACCAGCAAGATGGTTCACAAGTAAAGGCTCTCTCCAGCAACAACAGAGAACCAGCAAGATGGTTCACAAGTAAAGGCTCTCTCCAGCAACAACAGAGGACCAGCAAGATGGTTCACAAGTAAAGGCTCTCTCCAGCAACAACAGAGGACCAGCAAGATGGTTCACAAGTAAAGGCTCTCTCCAGCAACAACAGAGGACCAGCAAGATGGTTCACAAGTAAAGGCTCTCTCCAGCAACAACAGAGGACCAGCAAGATGGTTCACAAGTAAAGGCTCTCTCCAGCAACAACAGAGGACCAGCAAGATGGTTCAGCAGTAAAGGCTCTCTCCAGCAACAACAGAGGACCAGCAAGATGGTTCACAAGTAAAGGCTCTCTCCAGCAACAACAGAGGACCAGCAAGATGGTTCAGCAGTAAAGGCTCTCTCCAGCAACAACAGAGGACCAGCAAGATGGTTCACAAGTAAAGGTTCTTTCCAGCAGACCTGATGGACCTGCTTTCCATCCCTGAGCCACAAGACGGAAGGAGAGGACCAACACTGTGGTGTCTTTCTGTCCATCTGTCTGTCTGCCTGCCTGCCTGCCTGCCTGTGTACATTTGAGATGGCTAGGCCTGTAAAGGAGCCTGATGTGACACCTGAGTTTGATCCCTTCGTAAAGTAGATGAAAAGAAGCCACTGGCCTCCACACATGAGGGCACATGAGTTGCAAAAGGATGTAGAGCTAATTGGTTTTCTAGTTTAAACTATTCCATGGGTTTTTCTTTCTGTGTGGTGGATAAGTGAATAAAATTGTGATCAATAGTGAAAGTATAAAACCCTAAGGGAAGTTCCACAGCTTCAGAAAGGCCATCTTAATTATACTGGGAGTTCATTGAGATATATACAATTTGGGGCTGGGCAAGTGTTTGAGTGGCTGATGTAGCTGTATGATACTTTACTTTTGTTTGTGAGTTCACTGCAATAAGGTGTTAAGTTTAAGGGGTGTTAATAATTATGTATTTAAACTTAGACATGTATCTTTTTTGTTGTTGTTTTTGCTTTTTGAGACAGGGTTTCTCAGTAGCTTTGGAAGCTGTCCTGGAACTCACTCTGTAGACCAGGGTGGCCTTGAACTCATGTCGATCTGCCTGCCTCTGCCTCCCTAGTGCTAAGATTAAAGGCGTGCGCCACTACTGCCTGGCTTAGACCTGTGTCTTAATTATTTCATTGTGGTGACTTTTTAGTTTTTTGTTTTTAAGATTTACAAAAATGTATGTGTGTGCCTGCGTGAATCTTGTGTGTGTCATGTTCAAGCAAGTGTCCTTAGAGCCCAGAGGACATCAGACCCCTGGAGCTGGAGTTACAGTGGTTGTGAGCCACCCAGTGTGGCTACTGCAAGAGTAATGAGTGCTTTTAACCATCTCCAGCCCAGCCCTCTGGTGTGGTGTGTGGGCACCTGCTTTTGAGACAGAATCTTACACTATAGCTCAAGTGTCCTGAAATGCTCCATCTTTCTGCCGCAGCCTCCTCAAGTACAGAGATTATAGGCATGTGCTACGCATGCTTGGGCATGATAAGACTCTTTAAAAGGTATCTCTAACCACCAGTATTTTCTTTAGTTAGTACGCATCACCACAATGAAGAGGTAGTTGCTAGAACAGGATAGGAGAGATGTATCATAATAATAACTATGTTTATAGCCCTGTTACAGTGCCATGCTTGTCGTTTACCCTAGCATTTCATTTTACCAATGAAGAAGGGTCTCAATAAATGCCTTGCCCGAGGTCACAGAGCTGGAGAATGTTACACACAGGTGGGCTTTGCCACTACAGGTTGTGACTACAAAGCTTATTTCTTAACTCCTTTGCTCAGTCATAAGGCTGGTAGGAGAAATAGAACGCTGCCAGGTCATTCTGTCTGATCCAGGTTAATCTAAAAACTGTTTGAATCATACAGCGGCACAGATCCCCATGATGCCTGTCCCCAGAGCATTGACAGTCAGAGAGTTAACCAGAGTGCTGAGCATGCAATGGACTAACGCTGCCAGCTGCTGATTGTACACTAATGTCCCTTCCCTGTCATCTTAGAGGTTTGTCTGCACTGTTTATTCAGCATTGAGAGATATGTTGAGTCTTGGAAAATAACTCACTTCTCATACATTATTCTTCTTTGTTTTTTCTTTTGCTTTCTTCTTTTTATTTTTTAAACAGGGCTTTTCTGTGCCAGCCCTAGAATTCCTATAGACCAGGATTACCTTGAACTCAGAGATCCACCTGCCTCTACCTGAGATTAAAGACAACATGTACCACTAATGAATTTTTTTTCTTTATGTATGGTTGGTTTTATAAAGAATGTTTTTTTGTTACTGTCTGGGCTGATGGAGAAATCAAAGATGATGAAGCCATTTAGTTACAAGTGGAAGTGCGTAGAGTGTTGTAATAGGAGTGTGTGAGCGTGTGTGGGTCAGAGTATGCTCGTCCTTGTGAGGCTTTTGTCACGGGCCTCCTTAGTCACTCTCCACCACCTCACTTTTGTTTCCTTAAAGTTTAGGTTTAGTGTTCGAGTTTCATTTTTATTTTATTTTTTTTAAAGATTTATTATGTATACAGTGTTATGTTTTGCATGTAAGCCTGCAGGCCAGAAGAGGGCACCAGATCTCATTACAGATGGTTTGTGAGCCACCATGTGGTTGCTGGGAATTGAACTCAGGACCTTTTGCAGAGCAGGCAGTGCTCTTAACCTCTGAGCCACCTCTCCAGCCCCTCTACCTTACTTTTGAGACAGGGACTGCCTGAGGTCCCTGAGTCATGGGACCTGCCTAGCTCTCCCTTAAGGCCCAGGATCACAGGTGCTTTGCTTTTGATCTTGTTTTTGATGCAGGGAGTCATAACACCGCCTAGAGCAGCTCTAGCTCAGGCAGTTACCAGAATCGCCTCTTAAAAAGATGTGCATATTCTTTTCCATTCAGATGTACTCTGAGGGCGGATGAGAGGTATGTGGTAATCTTGGAGGACTTTGTAGCTATAAACCCCAGAGTCCTATTATCATGAAATTGACTATTTCTGTTTTAGCCACGCATGGTGGCAAATGACTTAGGCAAGAGGGTGGCTACAAGTTCAGGGACAGCTTGGGCTACAACCTGAAAACCAGGCCAGCCAAACTACAGAGCATATGGGTGGTGGGCAGGAGAGGACAGAAAAGAGAGAATGTTTTGTTAGGAGTCTGTTTTCCCGTCACCCTGGGCCCACAGCCACACCAGCCCCAAATAACACAGAGACGCTCTATTAGATATAATGCTGTTGGCCTGTTACTAGTGTTTCTTATTGGTTAGCTCTGTCTTAAATATTAACTCATTTCTATTAACCTAAGTATTTCCACGTGGTCTTATCTTACAGGAGAGAGGGGCCAGCGTTCTGCTCTCTCCGTCCTACATCTTGAATCTCCTCCCTACAACTTCCCACATCCTCCTTGTCTCCTAGTCCCACCTATCTTGCTTTCCTATTGGCTAACAGAGCTTTATTCATTAACCAATACAAGAAACATATTTACAGAATGACATCTCCCATCAATGTTTTATCTTAAAGGCACATAGACACAAGTGGTAAATTTATGAAACTTTTGTATTCTGTTCCCTAAAGCAGCTATTTGGTTGTAATATGGAATCAGGCTGTGAATTATTCTCTAGACAATCTGACCCGCTGCTGTTCACTACTAGGGATAAAACCAACTGCCTACTCTTTTGCAGATTTACAGATGCACACCATACTTGCTACACACAAATTAAATAAACATTTTTTAAAAAGTCTTTTATGTTTATGAGTGTTCTGCGTGCATGTATGACTATACCTTAAGTGTGAGCCTGGTGCCTATGGAGGTCAGAATGTGGCGTCAGTCCCCTGGAACTGGTGTTGTGGATGATTGTGAGCTGCCACGTGTGCTGGGAATTGAACCCAGATCCTCTTTACCACTGACCTATATCTCCAGCCCCAGACTATTGTTTTATGTTGTTGTTTTTGTTTTATTTTGTTTTTCAAGACAGTTTCTCTGTGTAGCCTTGGCTGTTCTGGAACTTACTCTGTAGACCAGGCTGGCCTCGAACTCACAGAGATCCACCTGCCCCTGCCTCCTGAGTACTGGGATTAAAGGCGTGAGCCACCAACACCTGGCTTCACACTATTGTTTTTAAAACATGTATATTTAATTAGTACCAGCGTTCCTTTGAGCTCTTAGGCTTGGATTCTGTCTTTACCTTGTGGAATTAAAAGTACCGTTCTTTTCTGCCCTATGAATTTTCAGCTGTCAGAGAAGGGGAAGCCATACGTTGACATTCAAGGTTTAACTGCTTCTACCATGGAAATTCTGTTGGATTTTGTGTACACAGAAACAGTACATGTGACGGTGGAGAATGTTCAAGAGCTGCTCCCGGCAGCCTGCCTACTTCAGCTGAAAGGTACAGTTGACAAAAGGTATCCTTGTTCTTGACACATCAGCCCCGGAAGCGGCTTCCATTGATGAGAAATGATCGAGACTTTGAGAGGCCGGTCTAGAAGCAAACTTTTGAATCTCTGAGCATGGAAGTGAGATGTATTTAAGAGCAATGGAAAAGAAAGTGTTTACATTTATTCTGTTTTTGAGACTACGGAAGAGCCAGGTGTGGTGGCTGACTAACACTAGTGATCACTTAGGAAGCTGGGACAGGATGATTGTGTGGGTTTCGAGCCAACTTAGTCTACAAAATGAGGCTGTGTCTCAAAACCAAACCTAAGGGCTGAAGCGATGCCTCGGTGGCAGAGGGCATGGACTGCGCTTCAGGAGGGCCTGTGCAGGGATGCCGTCTACTTACGTACCTTGTCATTAGGTGGCTAAGGGCATGGAGGCGCTGAGGGGCTCTTCATACATCTTTAAGTCTTTGAATTATGTAAAGTACCTGTAAAACTTTATTTTCATTATTTTTTATGCACATAAGTGTTATGCTGGAAAATAGGACCTTTGGTGGCCACAGAGGTCAAAAGAGGGTGTCAGATCCCCTGGAATTGGCATTGCAGGCAGCTGTGAGCTGCTCCCTGGATGCTGGGAACTGAACACAGATTATCTACAAGAGTGACAAGTACTCCTAATGGCTGAGTCATCTTTCCTGTTCCTTTGTTTGCTTTTGGTTTTGGTTTTTGAGACAGGGTCTCATTACATAACTGTGTCTGTCCAGAAACTTATTTGCCAGGCTAGCCTAAAACTATGGCATAGCCACCTGCATCTGCCTCCTGAGTGCTATAATTAAAGGCATGCACCAGCACGCCTGGCTTAAAATACTAGAAATAAAAATTTACAGAGCACTTGTGAAGGTGCTATGGTAGACCATGTCTCAAAAAAAAAAAAAAGTAAATAAAATAAAACTTAAATTGATGTGTAACAGTTAAAATACAGTTTTCACTGCATTAGAGTTGGTCTCCCAGTTTCCAGTCTGGTGTGTGTGTGTGTGTGTGTGTTTTCATTTACACTGTATAGAATAGACGGGCCCTGCGCTGTATCCCTGTTGTCCTAATTCTGTCTTCTTGCCTCAGCCTCCTGAGTTCTAGGGTTGCAGCTGTGGGGCAGGACAGACGGCCAGTTGAAACATTCTTGCTGCTGCTGTTGTTTTGTGTTGTGTAGTCCAAGCTGGCCTGGACTTTGTGGCCTTCTGGATGCAGGGTTGAAGTAAAGCGAAGCACACCAAGCACAGACTTATACGTTAAGAGTTAAGTTTGTGTAAGATATTGTGGCACACACCTTTACCCTCCGCACTCAGGAGACAGATGCAGACAGAGATTTCCAAGTTTGAACCCACTCTGGTCTGCATCATGAGCTCCAGGCCAGCTCGGGTTACAGAGTAAGACCCTGCCTCAAAAACCAACAGGGAATTGAGTTCACGCGCTGTGCTTTTTCTTTTTCCAGTGCCCGGGATTGAACAGGTTCTTGTGCATGCTGAGGTGCTACACCAGCAGAGCCACTTTTATGTTAAGCTGCATCCCAAGCTTCTGTTCCGAGTCTCCCAGTCTTCACTGGAGGGAGGGGCTGTTTGGTTTTAGAGACAGGGTTTGTCTGTGTAACACCCCTGACTGTCTTGGTACTTGCTTTGTAGACCAGGCTGGCTTCAAACTCACAGATACCTGCCTGCCTCTGCCTCTGCCTCTGCCTCTGCCTCCTGAGTGCTGGGATTAATGTTTGTGCCACCATACCCAGCTTCCTGGAGTTTTAAAATAAGTTTGACTAGAGAGATGGCTCAGTAGTTAAGAACATTTGTCTCCCAGAGAAGCTGGGTCTGATTCCCAGCACGTGCCTTTAGATCCAGTTCTAAGGGATCTGACAAGTATGGCTGTGGGCTCTGCTGCCATGATGCATTCATGCAGACCTAATACGTATACATATAAAATAAAAATCAGCAAATCTCAAAAACAAAACAAAAATGTTTATATAGAGAGTAGATAACATTGTAAATTAGTTTCACTGTTTTCAGAATGGTTTCGTAGCTAAGAGTTTACAGCTTCTGATGGCTGGAATGCCCTTGAGGCTAGGTCAGACTTGCTACACTCATTTTAAAGATGAAGCAGAAGCAGATAGGAAGGGCTTTTAAAAGTGATGTAGTGCACAGGACAGAGATGATATTTGAATGCCTTGACCACACATTTTCTAATTTGTGTGTTGAGGTGTGGAGCCAGTGTTGTGATAAGGTGGAGAAGACGTCACAGTTTCACTGCCTGTGTTTGCTGTAGGTGTGAAACAAGCCTGCTGTGAGTTCTTAGAAAGTCAGCTGGACCCCTCCAACTGCCTGGGCATCCGGGATTTTGCTGAGACTCACAACTGCATTGACCTGGTGCAAGCCGCTGAGGTCTTCAGCCAGAAGCACTTCCCTGAGGTGGTGCAGCACGAAGAGTTCATCCTCCTGAGCCAGGGAGAGGTGGAGAAGCTGATCAAGTGTGATGAAATTCAGGTACCTACCGCTGTGGCGTGCTGCCACCGTTTGGCTAGAACTGGGCCGCTATAAAAACTGCAGGGCGGGATGAAGCGACTGTGTCCAAAGGTTCAAATGAGTTTGCACATTTATGGGGGAAAAAGAACTGCCCCTCGTCTTAATCAAATATCTTCATTGCAGCCGTGAACAATTAAATCAGCAGGAACTGGAAATTAGGTTTATTTCCATTCAGTGCTATTACTCACTAGCCGTGTAGTAGTGGGTATTTGTTGCCTGCAGGTACAGTTAGGCTGAAAATGGAATGAAGAGTCCAATAGAAGTCTAATAGATGTCTGTGAAGCCTGTAGCCTTAATCTCCAATGGACTAGATCTTTAGTTAGTAGCTTCTAGAAAGATACTCAGAGAGAGCCAAGTCCTGTGTCGAGTTCATCTCTCCACTAGAATAGATTGCCACGCTTCTGTTTCTCAGTTTAGATCCGAGACTCGTTAGAAAGCATCAGGATTGGTTTAATACTTTTATATGCTGGAGGAAAGTTTGCTACTTAAAGAAATCCTATGGCCAAACCAGGTATGCCATTGCACACCTGTGATCCCAGTACCCAAGAGGCTTGCCTTGGTGACAGTGAGGAAAAGGAAAAGCACCACAGGAGGAAAGAGATTCTGTGATGCACTTTGTGTAAATCATATGTCACTGTCCTGACTGCTTAGAAGTGGATCTTTATGTCACAAAATAAAAGTTAAGCAACTTTCACTGAATTTTAGCCAGCGTTTGGTATATACCTTTCTTCAACAGCAGTTGTAAGGCAAAGCTGAAGCATCTTGGTAAATTGTTTTCAGCTAGAGGGAAATTATTCCCGACTTGACTTTCATCTCAGCCTACGGAGACCCTGGTAGAGATGCTGCTGAGTCCAACACGTGCCGGCCCCATACTGTGCCCTTGTGCAGATGGGGAGAGGCGTGGCCACAAAATGTATTCTTCACATTTAGGAGCCAGTAGTTAGCTAGAAAACTACATCTCTCCTTTTTACATTTTCAGTATTTATTCATTTATTTAAGATAGGGTTTCTCTGTGTATCCCTGGCTGGTCTGGAATTGACCAGGCTGGCTTTGAACTCTGCCTACCTCTGTCTCCCAGGTACTGAGATTAAAAGTGTCCCCACCGTATCCAGCATGACTCTTCTTAATTTGTCTGTGTTAGAAAATACAGTGAGGGTATAAGTGCTACTGTTTATAATAAAGAAGTACTTAGCATCTACTGTTGTTATTTTGTCAGAGGCTTATGGAGAGTGGAAAAGTCCCTGTCCCTTGCTACATCTCTTTCTCCCTCCTTCCTCTCTGTGCCGGGCTTTCTTTTGGGGGGGCCACCAGCCAGCTCCCAAATCTTGACATTGAGACTTACTAGTTTTGAATGCTCAGCCTTGTCTTAGCCCTTATTTTAATGTTTCTCTTTAGGTACCTTTCCGGTTTTCCTCTGTGTCCACTGAGGAGCCCCAGGCTCCTCTCTCTTCCTCCCCTCCTCCCTCCTCTTCTCTCTTTTTCTCTTCTCAAGCCTAGATTTCTTCTTTTTTATTCTTTCTGCCCTGCCCCCCCCCAGCCCTGCCTATCCCTCTACTGCCTAGCTATTGGCCGTTCATCTCATTATTATTAGACCAATCAGGTGCCTTAGGCAGGCCAGGTGAAACAGCAACACATCTTTTCCTAATTAAACAAAGGCAGCACAAACAAACACACCTTTACACAGTTAAAGTAATATTCCACAGCATAAACAAATGCAGCAATGCTTACATAGTTAAATATTCCACAATGCCCTCCTCATCTCTCATTTTTTGTGTGTGCTGTGTTGGAGTTTGGTGTTGGGAGGTCTGGGCATGGTAGGCTAGCCAGTACTCCCAGCTTCTGTCCTTACGGAAGGAGCCCTTCCTCCGGCTCCCACCTGACCGAACCCTCACAGCCCTCTCAGTCATCATCCAGATTACTCAGAGGTGAACGGTCCCGTCGTAAGATGTAGTGTCACACATCCATAACTGCAGTGTCCAGGACAGAGCTGGGAAGTAAAACTGTCCTGGACTACAGAAGTTCTCTTGTCTCAAGAAACCAACAAAAGAGAAGAAAAAGTTAAAAGCTCCGTGTGATGTTGGGCCTGTATTTGCAGCACTTGGAGTGGAGGCTGAGGGTCAGTTTAAACCTTCCTTTGCCGCTTATGAGACCTTTCTTAACAGCACCCCCAGGTCAGGCCGTGTATTCCCAGGGCCCTTCCCGCACTGAGCTGTGAGTTCAGCACCGGGTGTCCAGGTGGCTTCTAATTGTCCTCATCATCACACAGACACCAGTCACTTCACCACAGTCAGGCCACGAGGGAAGCAGCTTGTCCGTGTTTTGTGTAGTGCTCCGCCCACAGATGTTAAGGGTGGCGCTGGTTTGCTTGTCTGTTTGTTTCAGTGTTCTCCCTGCAGGCCAGAAGAGGGCACCGGATTTTGTTACAGATGGTTGGGAGCCACCATATGGCTCACATTGCTGGGAACTGAACTCAGGACCTCTGGAAGAGCAGTCTGTGCTCCTAACCTCTGAGCCACCTCTCCAGCCCAGTGTTTGCTTTTTTTTTTTTAATCTGGAATGACAACAAAAGATTATTTTTCCTGTTCTAAAACCAGCCCAAAATTGGAACCACCTGTCTTGACTTCTGCTTGCTAAATAGCATGTTCTCTTATTAAATAAAACAATAGGACTCAGGCATGGTGGTACTAGTCTATACTTCCCAAACTGACAATGGGAAGGTGGCATCATGCGGTTCAGGGGTTCAAGGTTGTTCTTGGTTCAAGGCCAATCTGAGTTGTGAGACTTCTTCTCAATAAACAACATGCAAAACACCGACATAAGGAAGCAGTATATCATACTTTATAGAAAATATTTTTAAATAGTATCTATCCTGCATCCTCCCCAGCCTCTGTCAGTAAGATGGATTGCCTTGATCTTCCACATACTTGTCCAGGGCTGCCACAGCTGAGGTCTAGCCTGACGTAGCAGAGGAAACTGGAACCCGTCTTCTATTCCTAGCCTTCCTCAGTGTTCTCCCCATGGTCACTACAGCGGTTTCTGCAGTTTGTTACTGCCCTGCTTGAAGCAGGACAGCGGTAGGAATGACGTCCAGTTCCTCTTTCTGACGCCCTCAGCAGTCTAGTGCTTATTTCCAACTCTCCCGGCCCTTTCCTTCCTCCAGGCTGGACCGCTAAAATGTCCCCAAGTGCCAATTCTTTCTGCTCTAGGTCATTGCTATCTGCTAGAAGAACCTTTCGAGATGGACTAAACCCTGGATAAATTCCTCTGATAGCCACTGGACCTGTTGCTGTGGGGCTTAGGGATGTAACTAGTTCTGCTAAGAAGCTGAGAAGTGCATGTTTATTTGTTTATTTTAGTTAAATGCTGGTCCCGAGCTTCTGGGTGCATTGTGTGTGTGTGTGTGTTTTTTTTATTTTTAAAGAGTGCTCTTGGGGCTTTTGAGGTAAGATCCTATTCCACATCCCTAGCTGGCCCTGAACTCACTATGTCACTATGTAGCACCCCTCCTGCCTCGGCCTTCCAAGTGCTGGGATTATCAGTGTGTGCTGCCACCTCTGGCCCTTCAAGTACTTTTTTTTTTTTGTTCTTCCCAGCTATTTGCTACTTGTTCATCAGATTTCAGCTTACTACTCAAGGGAGAATTTTTCTGTCTTACTGGTCTGTTGTTTTAACTTCGGCACAGTTGGCAACACTTTAGTATAATGTTATTTCAGCCAGCGATTTCAACTCCACAGTTACCAGCCTGCTTCTCTGGCAGTGGCCTGGCTGCTCAGGCCATAGGCTGGCTGGTGGGAATTTTATTCCCACAGGCACCTGCTCCGCTGCTGCTACTAAATATAGCTTTAACTGAGTCTCTATCATTCTATTTATAATTAAAACTATAGAGATTCAAAGGCTGGGGTGAAAACTTGCTATCTCAAAGAGGCTGAGTAGCAATAGATGACATTCTCTCCTTGCTAGACTCCCCAAAAGAGAGTGCCCTTGTGATCTGCCAAAACAAAGAGAAATGTGCCACTCCAAATCCCTCCCTGCTAGTTATGGTGCATCTATCTCTTTCTGATGCTCTGTGATTATTTTCTGTCAGCTAGTTGCTAACTCAAACTCCTGACCTAAGGTTAATTTTATTTAATTAATGCAAATGCAGACTCCAGGTTCATAGTATGATTGAATATCCCCCAACATTTTCTCCTTTTTATCTAAATAAAAAGGTCTGGTTTAAACTCTTAACTGATGGGAGCTGTCATTCTGTAAATAAGTTTCTCATACGGGTTAATGAATAAAGCACTGTGGCCAACAGGAAAGCAAGATAGGTGGGGCTAGGAGACAAGGAGGAAAGAGGAAGGAGTAAAGAGGGGTCAGCATGGAGAGACCGGAGAGGTAGCACGCCAGCCGCTCTGGCCGGTAAGATGAGACCACGTGGAAATACTTAGATTAATAAAAATGGATTAATCATTAAGACAGAGCTAGCCGTTAAGAAATGATAGTAACTGGCCAACAGCATCAAATACGGGGTCTCTGTGTGTTACTTGGCGTGGCAGCGGGACCGACCGGCAGGGAAGAACCTGCTCGTAACACTTAACACAGTAAAACTCCATACAATAAGAACAATTGTCAAGTAAGGATTATATTCACAGTGTCTGGACCATTTGTATTTGCCAAATTCAGAAGAACTAATGCATCCTATCTTGTTGAATCCAAAGTTTGGTACCCAATTCACTTTCTATTCTAAATTGTATTTCCAACCCCATACTGTCTTTTTATACCTCCATACATTTTCCTAGCTAAATAATTTAACTTTTGTGTCTCTCAACCTTATACCCTTTTTTCCTCTTTTGTGAGTTTCTTTTCTGAATGTGGTAACAAGGAAAACTAACTATAACCATCTCATCCTCAACTCCATCAGAGACCCGAGAAGGATCTAATGTTACCTGAGTAAACAGGAATTGCAGGGCAAACAACTTCCAAAATTGTAGGAATGACAGAAGCAGCTGGCTGCCTGGACAGTCACCCAAGGTTCCCCGGCAACGTTGGGGCACCCATCGTCAGCCTACCGGCATAGAATATCCGGCACACTCTTCTGTGAAGCAGGATTTTTGAAGGACTGGCCTACCTTGTCTTGGCAGAGTTCCGCAGTTGTGCTGAAAAAGTTCAAAGTCTTCTTTTGTCCTGCTCATCCAATTTAGACAGCATACTCTCAGCACTTGAGACAAGGGCAGCTTCTTGTCCAGTAGCTAACTTTGCTACAACAAAAGCAAACTCCATTTGGAGGTTCTTGGATGCCCATCATCCTTTTTTGAAGTAAATTGATGCTGTCATGAGCAGATGTGTGTCACTGTCGTGAAAAGCCTTAAGTTATTTATTAAGACATCTTAAATGCTATATTCTATAGGTCTCTGAACTATATCTGTGTTTAACCTTGAAAACATGACTATAAGTTTACTATAGATGACTAACTACTAACCTGTATTTCTTAATTGTATATTACATTTTTAAACTAGCTACATAGGTAGAAATACCTTAAACAAGAATAGAAACATACACAGTATAACAAAAATAATCTTAAATTTGTATCAGTGTACAAAAATATTAATCAGTGTAAAATATTTGAGATTAATAGTTGCTTTTTAGTTTAAAGTAGATTCAATAATTTAACCTTTTATCCTATCCCTTCCATTTGTCTAAATGAAGAATTTTCCTGTTATTTTTGTTTTATAACTGCTATTTTCCTATATAACTTTAAAATTTTAATCACAGCAAGAGCATACTACTTAATGGTGGGTAGTCTTTGGAAGGACGAGACGGGCAGATAGGATGAAGGTCAGGTCTGGCCTATAAGGACTGGACTTGATTTGTTCACTGTATATAATCAGGGTCAGTAAAGCCAGAGGCTCTGTAAATCCATGAAATGTAAGAACATGCTGAAACATGTCTGCTTTCAAAAGTACCACAGGCGCTGGGGAGCCGTGTACAGGTGGCTTCCTGTTTGCTTTCATCTAGTCAGTCAGCCCCTTGAAGATGCCTCAGCTTACTGAGAGAGCATAGGGCCAAACATGGGTGTTGTCTTTGGAAAAATCTTTACTCTTATTGTGCATATTGCTTTTATGGTGGCACAATACAGACTTAGAGGGTGTGTCTTGCTTTATTTACTTGCCATGTATAATCTATATGTGTATATATATAGATTTGTGGAAATATATATATATATATATAAACTATGTCACAAACAGTACATAACAGTTGATGAAATGCTGACTGACCATACCATGCTTTGGAAACTGCATCATTATTTATGATGATAAAGTGAAATTTCTACTTTAGAGAGAACTATGAATACAAAGTATTTTAATTTTAGTTAAGATAACAGATTTCCTCTCCCGTGTTAACTGAAGTTGCAGAAATGGCCAGGTAAAAATTCAAGAGTGGATACAATTCTGAGAAGAAAGCTCACATGTGACTGATGGTTTATTAATACTATCTGTCTTAGTTCTTTTTAAATTGCATATCATTCTCTTCCTGAATCTGAAAAGATTGTTTTCCCAGAATGCCCACTTTCTGGAAGATGGGGAATAAGGGTAAAGAAGGACAGGGAGCAGAGAGGAGAAGTAAGCATGGTTGCTTTTTAGCTTGTGGGAAACTTTCTAACTGGGAAAGCACAAATCGATGATGTCCCATTGTACATTTGCAGGTGGATTCTGAAGAGCCAGTCTTTGAGGCTGTTATCAATTGGGTGAAGCATGCCAAGAAGGAGCGAGAAGAATCCTTGCCTGACCTCTTACAGTATGTTCGGATGCCCCTGCTGACCCCCAGGTACATTACAGATGTGATAGATGCTGAGGTGAGTGTGTAAGGCTGCGGGTATCAGAACCTTAACTCTGTGGCTTAGTTTGTACAATGGGAACAGTAATTTTAACATAGGGTTATCTGCTTCCCTCCGGCGGGACTGAATGCTGGACAGGCAAAGCAGGGAACTTCTAGGCATAAGAAAAGGTGATTTCAGGCAGGAGAGATGGCTCAGCAATTAAGGGCACTGGCTCCTCTTCCAGAGGACCTGGGTTCAGTTCCCAGCACCTGCATGACGGCTCACACCCATCTGTAATTCTAGTGTCCGGGGATGTGACACCGTCACACAAACCTATATATATAGGCAGTACACAAATGTACATGGGGAAAAAAAAGAAATGTTAATTGTGTAGCACGTCAGGCTTTGTCACAAATGAAAATCCACAGCTTGATTTTGTGCCTTGTTTGTTTTGTTTTCTGTGAGTCTGAGGGTTTTATAACCTACATTCATCCTCAGGCAACTTCTTATATTTAGATTAACAGAGTGTGAGCAACCAAGGTATTCTCAGCCAGTTCTTTTACTGGCAGGAACATTTTGTGATTATAAAGAAAGGATCGATTGCTTTATTACCTAGCTAAAAAAGTAATAAGGAATCTTAAAAGAATCAAAAATCTAAACTTTTTTGCTGGGCGTTGATGGCGCATGCCTTTAGTCCCAGCACTCAGGAGGCAGAGGCAAGCAGATCTCTGTGAGTTCAAGGTCAGCCTGGTCTACAGAGTGAGTTCCAGGACAGGCTCCAAAGCAATACAGAAAACCGAAAGGAAGGAAGGAAGGAAGGAAGGAAGAAAGAAAGAAATCTAAACTTGTATATATGAAAAAGAATTCATCAGCTCTATTGTAAAACCTCAGGGTACATCCCCACTCATCAGCAGTTCTATATCAGGAAGCTGAGGGCAGAAATGGGTACAAGGAAGTAATCATCACCCTTGACCACCAGCCCAGCCTAGCAAGAAAGGTCCATCAGCCAGCAATAGCTAGTAACTTGGGGAGGGCGAGGTTTCTTTGGCTTGCACGATACAGTCCGTTAAGGGAACAGTGATCACATGGCACCACAGTCAGGATCAGAGAACGGGGGCTCACGCTCCGCTGGGCTTCTGTGTTAGGCCGACCCCAGCCCTGAGACAGCGTGGCCCACAGCAAGGCTGGATCTCACCTCTCCAGCTCCCCTTTGTGGACACTCCTCACGGACGCACCGGGCAGGTTGATGGTGAGGGCAACCTTCACACCCTTCCACCTAGGCCTTTACATTGTGATGTGGTACAGAGATTCTGGACGCAGGATCAGGAGATTGCAGTCCTAAATCAAGTGTTCCTGTGTGGCCTTGAGGGAGATGACCTGACATTACCCGCCTCATACATTGTTGCCAGTATTCATGTGCAAAGGCTTTTAGAGTCATGTCTTGTACCACAGTATTCACTACTATTATTTATTTTCCTTTCCAATGCATTGCTGAAAATACCTTGGGGTCAAGCTAATAAACAAGAGCTTATGAGTTAGAGACCCTAGCAGGGAACAGATGGTGTGCTCCTGAGTTAGAGACCCTAGCAGGGAACAGATGGTGTGCTCCTGAGTTAGAGACCCTAGCAGGGAACAGATGGTGTGCTCCTGAGTTAGAGACCCTAGCAGGGAACAGATGGTGTGCTCCTGAGTTAGAGACCCTAGCAGGGAACAGATGGTGTGCTCCTGAGTTAGAGACCCTAGCAGGGAACAGATGGTGTGCTCCAAATAGTGCAGTTCTGAGGAAGGCTTATTGTGTAAAGGAGCTGTTTAAAAGATAAATTTGGAGAAACAGTAAAAGACAGTGGGAGACGATAGGTCTAGGACAGCTAAGCTGTTAATCCTGAATAGCCTGCATTGAGAAATGGTTTTGGCTCCTGAAAGGGAAGCGCAGGTAGGATCGCTGCTTTGAGAGGACCTTGACCTTCAGTGGGCCTCATCCCAGCTAGAGGCCAGTGTGGAGACATTACTGACAGCTTGTGTGGGCCAGTCTTCTGAACCAGAGAGCAAATACAGAATCTGTGGAAGCAGATGCTAATAAGAGCTTTTTGTGTGTGTGTGTGTGTGTGTGTGTGTGTGTGTGTGTGTGTGTGTGTGTGTGTGTGTGCACATGTGGGCCAGAGGTCAATCTTGGGTGCTGGCCCTCAGGCCATCTGCCTTGGTTTTTGAGATGTGTCTCTTACTCGTTGACCTGGAGTTAATGATTGGGATCTGCCTGTCTCTCTGCTTCTCTGGGCATCACAGCCATGTCTGGGTTTTTATGTGGGTTCTGGTAATGGAACTCATGCCATCCTGCTTTCGTGGTGAGGAATTTCCCGAAGTGAGCCATCCCCCAATCCATACAGAGAGCACTGTTGGATGGAGATGTGTGAGCTGGGCGAATAGTGACTGCATGCCTGTAGCACGGCACTCAGGATGTGAAGGCAGGCGTTTCCTAGGCTGTCCAGCAAGTCTGAGGGACCCTGTCAGAAAGAAAGGATAAAAAGGCAGAAGGGGGACGTAGGAGGTAGGGAAGGAGAGAGGCCTTTAGGGAAATTACTTCAGAGGAGCTATATTTTTCCAAAATGTCTGGATAGATACTCTTATCTAGATCAGGCTGGCCTAGAACTTAGTGTGTCGCTCTGAATTGGCCTTGAAATCTCAGAAATCCTTTTGTCTTGGCCTGCCAAGTGCTGGGATTACAAATGTGAAGCCCAGCATGCTCAGCTTCCCTTTAAACTCTTACTGATCATGCTGGAGAGAAGGCTCAGAGGTGAAGAGCACTGGCTGCTATTTGAGAGGTCCTGAGTTCAAGTCCCAGCACCCATGTGGTAGTTTATAACCAGTTGCAATGAGAGTCAGTGCCCTCTTCTGTCATACAGGGGAGCATACCTGTGTATGTGTGTCCTTTTATTCCAGCCTTTCATCCGCTGTAGTTTACAGTGCAGAGATCTAGTTGATGAAGCAAAGAAATTTCACCTGAGGCCTGAACTTCGGAGCCAGATGCAAGGACCCAGGACAAGAGCCCGTCTAGGTAAGCTGGTGTTTCTGGCAGAATGAGGGACGTTTTTTCAGCTGCCTTTTTTCAGATGGTTGGATATAGTTGGAAATAATCTGTAATGCGCACAGTGGACTTGTTTCAGACTGATTTGTCAGACTGATTTGTAATCTTTTTAGACAAGTCTTTGCCATCTTAAGCTTTTATTTCCTAAAATCTGAGAATTTATGATTCTTTATGTCACATAACTGTTGGAGATTAGAGAGAAAAGTGTTTTATCATGCATTACGTAGCATTTTTGCTTCAGCATTTAGACATGGGGCTTAGTCGCTCAGTTGGTAGAATGCTTTCCTAGCCCTAGGTTGAATTGCCAGCACAATATAAACTGGGTGTGGTGGTAAATGCCTGTAGTTGGGGTGTAGAGGCAGGCAGAAGATTAAGGTCATCCTTGAGTACAAACAAAGTTAAAAGCCAGCATAAGGGACTGTCTCAAACAAACAGAAATCTGAAAATCACAGTGCTGTTGGCATCACATTGAGGCCAGTTATTGCTTACCTTAGACGGGAAGTTTAATCTGCCTGTGCTTCGGGTGCCTTATCTGAACTGGGAGTCAACATAGCTCTAAGAAAGTTACAGTAATTAAATGAAGAAATCTCAATAAAGGCTAGGACAGTAATTGTCACATAAGTGCTACCTATGTTAGCTATAATTTTAGCAAACAGACATATGTTCAAATCTTAGCCCCACCAATGACTAATTCGTGATAGCAATCAGCTGGGCAGTGGTGGCACATGCCATTAATCCCAGCACTCAGGAAGGCAGAGGCAG
The DNA here is from genome assembly GCA_030556225.1 of Cricetiscus sungorus. Classification (NCBI taxonomy): domain Eukaryota; kingdom Metazoa; phylum Chordata; class Mammalia; order Rodentia; family Cricetidae; genus Cricetiscus; species Cricetiscus sungorus. The sequence goes on along the minus strand of JANBXA010000367.1, from coordinate 6,713,891 downwards.
GCAAATGCTGCGCGCAAGGCCAGCCTGGTCTATGGAGTCCCAGGACAGCCAGGACTACACAGAGAAACTTTGTCTCGAAAACAAACAAACAAATAATTCCTGCAGGATGACAAGGTGCGATCTGTGTATCATGAACTATAAACAAAAATATAGAACAATGTGTGCAGATTAAGAAATAAATACAGGAAGTCTGAGGACGAAGTTACGGAAAACATTGCTGTGACTTCTGTCCCCCTTGTTTGGCTGGTTTGCAGGGTTTGTTTGGTTTTATTTTTTCAGGTAGGTTCTCCCTCTTGTAGCCCTCGAGAGACTGACCCTGATTACAGGCATAAGTCACAACATCCATTTTCTTTTTTCTACTTATATAGTAACTTTTCTAATCATACAAATATATTAAATATATGCATATTACTGAGCCAAGGGGAATATTATACCAATCATATACTGCCTTTATCCTTAGTGTTGTTGGTGGAATGGCGGAGGGGATAATTACCAGTGTATCAATTATGTAAGGATGAGTATGTTTATCAGAAATTGTTGATATTTAAAAAAAAAGGTATGCAACCCAGGTTCCATCTATAGAGAGTGAATGGTTGAGTGGCTTTGTGGAACTATGTAAAACACTGAGTCACGCATGCATAGCTGGGGATTTTTTCATTTCTGTCAGAGGACAGCTTGTGAGACTCAGTTCTTTCCTCCAAATGGGTCCTGGGATCCAGCATCAGCTTCTCAGGCTTGATGGTAAATGCCTTTTCCTGTGGAGCTAACTCATTGGCCCCAGCTTTTTCCTGTTTCTTTTTCGAAACAGAATCTCGCTCTGTTGCCCCGTTTGACCCCCGTTTGACCTCGAGTTCTTAGTTCTCTTGCTTCTATCTCTTAAGTATCTGGACCACAAGCCTGTGCCACCAGCACCAAGCTGTGCTGACTGCGCCTCTAAGAAAAAATGAAGCTGTCCTTTTGCACTGGGCGTACAGCTCAGTGACGGAGTCTTTGCCCTGAGTGGGAGGCCTGGGGTTTCATCCTTGGTACTTAAAGGCAGAAGCTCTTTAATACTTCTTTCTAGAAGCCAAGGCCCACCGCACAGCGTTTAGCAGGGTTATGCCACAGGTAGGATGGCAAGTGTTGTTCTTTTGTTATAGTTATAGGAATAAAGCTGGAGAAGGGGGTGTTAAATGTTATCTTTTGTTACAGTTGTAGGACTAAAAGCTGGAGGGGGGGTGGTCCTGAGTGGGGTCCCAAGGTGAGGGACCTCGTGGGAGAGCATAGTGGGTTCCATAGCAGTGAGGGTAACCGAGGGGGAGGGAATAACACGCCAGGCAGACAGAGCTTGGATGAGGAGTTTATTTAGAAAGGGGAGTGAGGGGGAAGGGAAGAGACCTAGAGACACCAGGAACAGGAGAGGAGAGGAGTGGAGAGAAGAGAGAGAGAGAGACAGAGAGAGAGAAGGAGAGAGAGAGAGCGCAAAAGAGAGTGTAAGTGGGCAGGGGTCTGACTTTTAAAGGGTCCTTCACACCTGCTTGCAGACTAGTACTCATGGAACCCTGCGCTGACCAAAGTACTGCCTGAGTGCATTCTGCCAGGTGACAGGGACAGGCCAGCTTAATGCCTGAATCCTTACAGCAAAGGCAGGTTAGAATTTGCTTTTAATTTGCATACCTCAACATTATTCCAGTGAACATGTGGTTACCTTTGTTGTTTTAAAAATAAGTCTAGAGTCTATAGCTCAAAATAATAATTAAAAATTATGTATTTTATGTATATAAGTACTTAATCTGCATGTGTGCCTGCAGGCCAAAAGAGGGCATCAGATCCCATTGTAGATGGTTGTGAGCCACCATGTGGGTCCTGGGAATTGAACTAGGGACCTCTTGAAGAGCAGCCAGTGCTCTATTCTGAAGAGCCATCTCTCCAGCCCCCAAATAACACTTCTAGAATAGTATATGAGCAGTGATTGAGCAGGCAGAACTGGCACTAAGAGGCATTTTATGCCATTTGACCTCTTTTCCTAAATTACATTTATATTGTGGTGTGTCTTCATTGTGTCTTCTGTGGTGCTGAGCTGTCGCCCCTTTCCTAGTTTTGTGACCTCTCTCGGAAGCTGCTCTGTGCTACCTTTCTTTCTCTAAGGCACCAGTGTTTGTCCACATAAAGTGAGTTAAGTCTACTTGTAGAGTATTTCAAGTACAGCAGGTGTGGGGTTTATAAATATAATAGCATTCATTAATTGCTTATTCAATTGAACTAAAGCCGATGAAGATTTTTCTGAGCCAGAAAGCACAGAAGGTTCCCCAGGTTCATTTTCAATATTTCTTTAAATACTTGCAGATCAGAGCTGTCAGAAAACTCCTATTGCCCTGACCTTGCAGAATTAGATTTAGTTTTATGGAATTCATAGCTTTAAGGACAATGCAGAAGGTATTTTTGACTACGTTGCTTTTGATTTTCTTAAAGGCATGCACCAGCTTACACATAATTCTTGCCAGGTGTCCCAAACATGCTTTTCTCATCAAGAAGATAAGAAATTGGCCAAGCCTGGTGGTGTAGGCCTATAATCACAGCTATTCAATAGTCTGGGGCAGGAAGGATTTTGAATTGGAGACCACACTGGTCTACCGAAGGAATTCAGACACTTGTGTCTCAAGATGCAAGTTAAAAAATAACTGGAGATGGCCTGGCGACGGCAGTGCACACCTTTAGCCCTATCTCTGAGTTTGAGGCCAGCGTTTCTATAGAGAGAGTTCTAGGATAGCCAGGGCTACAGAGAGAGAGGGAGGGAGGGAGAGAGAGAGAGAGAGAGAGAGAGAGAGAGAGAGAGAGAGAGAGAGAGAGAGGACAGAGGGGAGAGAGAGAGAGAGAGAGAGAGAGAGAGAGAGAGAGAGAGAGAGAGAGAGAGAGAGAGAGAGAGAGGACAGAGGGGAGAGAGAGAGAAGAGAGAGGACAGAGGGGGGGGAGAGAGAGAGAGAGAGAGAGAGAGAGAGAGAGAGAGAGAGAGAGAGAGAGAGAGAGAGAGAACCCTATCTCAAAAACCAAAAAAGGAAAGGGAGGGGGAGGTACAGCTCAGTGAGGGAGCACCTGCCCAGCACGTGTACGTCCCTGGGCTCAGTCCCAAGTGTCAAAAATGAAAGATAAAAATCATGTCACACTGTCACACATCTGGCTGGGTGTGGTGGCAGGTGGATCCCTCAGAGATTGGGACCAGCCGGGTCAGCACAGACAGTCCCAGGCCAGCTGAAACTACGTAAAGAGACGTGTTCTCAAAGCAGCAACAAAACCAAAACCACGTGGCATGGTAGTACATACCTGTATTGAAACAGAAAAAAAAAAAACACAAGCTTTGGACCATCCGGAGCTACATATGTAGATCCTGTCCATCATCCTCCTCTCTACCCCCACCTCCAAGAAAAAGGTTTTGCTGGACAGCTCTTACTGGAATTTACTAAAGCTTGCTTTGTTAGTAGTCTTAACCTTTTGGATCGAGCCTGGCCTAGCCTTTAACAGCTAAGCCATCTGTAAAGCCTGGATAGCAGTCTTTTAAAACATTTTCTGTCGGAGAAGTTCTTTATAGCAAAGTTTGAGGCCTAGTGATCCAGAGTCCTAGTGTGTGAACCTATGATACCTAAGTAGGTAGGCATGGTGGCACACGCCTATAGTCTCAGTGCTGGAGAGGAAGAAGCAGAATGGTGAGTTTGACACTAGCCTGGAAACTGAAGTGACTCATGTTGACATCTCTGCCCAAATTCTACTGTGACTTGAACATTTATGGAGTAATTTTGGGTTGACAGCCATGCTGTCATTTTCCAGGGTTTTCTCTATCCTTTGCAAGCTGCCTGAATGAAGTCACATCAAAAGAACGTTGTGGGGTTTTTGTTGTTGTTGTTGTTGGTTGGTTTTTTTTGTTTTTGAAACAGGCCAGGCTAGCCTTCACTTACAGAGGTCTGCCTGCTTCTGATGTGGTTTGTTTGTTGTTGTTTTTAAACGTGGGAATTGCATAGTGTCAATGGAAAACTTACTGTATTTTTCTGAACATTGAGGCCCTAGGTACAATATCTCCTGCCACCAAACAGCATCCTTACCCCATTTGAACCTTTCTGCTTATGTTCACCTACAAGTAGTTACTCAGCCAGGATGAAGCAACCCGCCTTTCTCTCCCTGCCTTTGTCCTTAGGAGCCAATGAAGTGCTCCTGGTGGTTGGTGGCTTCGGAAGCCAGCAGTCTCCTATTGATGTGGTGGAGAAATATGACCCCAAGACTCAGGAGTGGAGCTTTTTGCCAGTAAGTCATGTTGGAACCATTTTTGGCAGAGTTTAAATGTCCTCAATTCTTGATACTAGATCATAAATGATGAGCTTTGGGGGCAGAAAACACTCAGACAGCACAGTGTCCCTTATGGCCATGCCATATGTATAGTTAGGTATCTAATAGATGGCTGGTTTTCTTTTCTTTGGGTGGTAGTGGTTGTTTCTTGGGTTTTTTCTATTCTTATTTTTTTATGTGTATCCATACATGTGAACATGCCTTGGCCATAGCATGTGTGTAGAGGGCAGAGATCTTTCAGGGTTCAAATTTGGGTCATCAGCCTTGGCAGCAAATACCTTTACTCACCAAACCATCTTTCTGGGTTTTTGTTTTTCAGTTTTTGAAACAAGTTCTCACTATGTAGCCTCGCTTGTAGGCAATCTTCCTTCCTCAACCTCCTTAGTGCCAGGGCCACTGTGAATGTGCTTGGCTTGTATTTTGAGATAGGGTCTTGCTGCGTATCTCTGGCTGGCCTGATACTCATTGTGAATCCCACGCTGACCTTGAACTTGTGGCAATCCTGCTCCTGGCTGATAAATGCTGGCATGTGTACCACCAACATACCCAGTTTAGTTTGGACTGAACAGCCATTGGTCGTGCTGTCCTAGACTGAACTCGGGGTTGTGTTAAGCCTCCCTGAAATGGTAAGTTTGTATCTCCCTTCAGGGTTTCAGCATCCATAAACGAGAACCATCTCTGAGCCATGGAAAATCTTTTGGCCACTCTTACCCTTTACGGTATTTCAGTCCAGGCTCTTGGATAAGTCATATGCCAGGACTGTTCTCATGGAAGGATATTCAGTCTCTTAGCCCAGTGCCTTAAAGAAAGAAGACAGTAGAAAGCCTAAAGTCTTTTGTAAACCTTGGAATGAGGCAGGAGGATTTCACTTTGTAGGCAATCACCTTACAGCCCTTTGGGGTGAACCTTATCTGCAAGGAGGTTTCCAGTGGCAAGGAGCAATCAGAGAAGATAAAAACAGGACCAGCGTTGTTGGTGCACACCCTTAGTCCCAGCATTCGGGCAGCAGAGGCAGGCGGATGTCTGTGAGTTTGAGGCCAGCCTGGTTTAGAGTGAGTTTCAGGACAGCCTCCAAAGCTACACAGAGAAACCCTGTCTCCAAAAACCAAAACAAAATCAGGCAGGGTATGGAAAGAAAAGGCAGGGGCTAACACTTGCCCATCTGAAATTCTATTTTTTCTTTCTCCCCCAAATCCATAGAGTATCACTCGGAAAAGACGGTATGTGGCCTCCGTTTCCTTACATGATCGGATCTATGTAATTGGTGGGTACGATGGCCGTTCCCGCCTTAGTTCAGTGGAGTGTCTAGACTACACGGCAGAGGAAGATGGGGTCTGGTATTCCGTGGCCCCTATGAATGTGCGGCGAGGCCTTGCTGGAGCTACCACACTGGGGGGTAGGTTTGATGACAGACAGTGCTGTCTTAGCTGGGCTATTGCTCTTGCCTCCTCCACTGTCTGGCAGGAGTACGACATGTAAGGTTAATGTCTAAGTTCACATGCTCACTTAGAGTTAACTCATACTTCTCACTGTTTGTGCACATCCAACAAACTCCATTTGAGCACTCTTCGGATACTGTTAGCTTCATTTTTATTATTTTTGTTGTTGTTGTTTTTGGGGTTTATTTTTTGTTTGTTTTGAGACAGGGTTTCTCTGTGTAGCTTTGGAGCCTTTCCTGGAACTCATTCTGTAGACCAGGCTGGCCTCGAACTCCCAGAGATCCATCTGCCTGTGCCTCCTGAGTGCTGGGACTAAAGGTGTGTGCCACCACCACCCAGCGCTTTTAACTATTTCTTAAGTATGTCATCATACACCACTCTTCTCTTCTGGTTATTTTTTATTTTGTTTTTTGTTTTTTTTTTTCTCTTGACAGAGTTTCACTATATAACAAAGCTCAGATTGACCTTAAACTCATAACCCATCCACATCTGCCTCGGCTTACTTACTGCTGGGATTTCAGCACTTTGTACCACTACCACACCTCGGCTTACACTGAGATACACACATACATACATACATACATCATACATACATACAGGTATGTCTCTTGAACCTGTGGCCTTCCTGCCTGAGCCTTGCTGGGCTTAATGGCATGAGCCACCATGCCAGGCTTTAAATGTCTTGGTTGTACTGCCTTTCTTGCTTCTGAGGTTTAACTGACTTAACACATGAGGGAAAAATGCTCAGAGTGCAAGATACACTTTTACAATAATGTATTTATGTAGTGTCAAACAGTACCATATATAGTTCATATGCATAATGGGAAGTTTAAAAAATAATAATAAAAATCACCTTGAAATACTGAGGATAAGATCTCAAAAAAAAAAAGGATAAGGTCTCATATAGCTCAGGCTGGCCTTGACCTTAGTCTGTAGTCAGAAATGGCCTTGCTTCTCCCACCCTCCCTCCCTCCCACCCTCCCTCCCCCACCTCTCTCCCTCTCTCCCTCCCTCCCTCCCTCCCTCCCTCCCCCCTCTCTCTCCCTCCCTCCCTCTCTCCCTCCCTCCCTCCCTCTCTCTCTCTCTCTCTCTCTCTCTCTCTCTCTCTCTCTCTCACCCTCACGCAGGCATTCATGGTGCACGCCCAGCACTCAGGAGGCAGAGGCAGGCAGATCTCTGAGTTTGAGGCCAGCTTGATCTACATACAGAGTGAGTTCCAGGACATCCAGAGCTATTACACAGAGAAACTCTGTCTTGAAAAAGTAATAAATAAATTTTTGAAAATTTTGTAATAAAGATGCTAAAATGTAGCTCTTCACAGTTGATGGCTTCTGTCAAGGAAAAGGACTCATTCTTTTTAAGGGACTGGCCACTGGGAGTTTGACCATTTGCCACTGAGTTTATGGGCAACACAAATCGTACCTGGTGTATTTTTTTTTTTTTTTTTTTTTTTTAATTTCTTTGGGGGTGGAATGGACGCAAGGATGGGAGGAATGGGAGTGGAGCATGATCAGGGTGTAGTGTGTGATATTTCCACATAATAACAAATATTGCTGGGAGGGGGAAATGGCTTGCTCTACTGATTCTCTGTGACCCTCCCAAGTGCTCTGTGTGTGTGTGTGTGTGTGTGTGTCCCCACCCCCACCTTAACAATGGGGAATTTTTAGAGAAAATGATCCTTAGAAACGTCTTCTTTCTTAAAAGTCTACTTTGTTCATTCTGAGCAGATATGATTTACGTCTCTGGAGGCTTTGACGGAAGCAGGCGTCATACAAGTATGGAGCGGTATGACCCAAACATTGATCAGTGGAGCATGCTGGGAGATATGCAGACAGCTCGAGAGGGTGCAGGACTAGTAGTGGCCAGCGGAATAATCTACTGTCTAGGTATGAGTCTGTGGTGTGGGATGGAGAGAGGTCAGTGTTGAGCAGAATCTGGAGGGTGTCGCTGTCCCAGCACTAAGTCCTTTCACCTGCACCAGCAAGAACTCTGGTCCATCCCAGCGTTGTTCATGCCGGGCATTGCATGTTTGAGCTGGAACTCAGGAAGCTTACTCACAGAAGGCCAGCTGAAACGAGCGTAAGCATCTGCCTTTCTTCCTGGGATATTCTCTGCTTTGTCTTTCAGGAGGATATGATGGCTTGAATATATTAAATTCAGTTGAGAAATATGATCCCCATACAGGACACTGGACTAACGTCACACCCATGGCCACCAAACGTTCTGGTAAGACCAGGTCTCAGACAGGATGGAAGTGCTGACAGTCCTGGCCTGTTCAGTGTTGGTATGACTACAGACTGTGGTGTCGGTAGGCTAGAGCTGTAGTCCTCACCTGTCTCCTTCGCCTCTGTGTTCTCTAAATGGTAGGATGAACACAGTTTAAACTTTGAGCTAGATTATACATTTGAAGACAGACATTTCTTACTCATTCTTTAGCACTTCTTTCTTGTCTGTCTAACATAATTCTGTATGTGTAGTACATATTTAAATAAATGTTTTTGTTGTGTTGTTTTGGGGTTTTGCTTTTTTTATCTTTATGGACTTGTTTTGTTTTCTTGTTCACACACACACACACACACACACACACACACACACACACACAGAGACACACACACCAGACAGGGTTTCTCTGTGTAGCCGTGGCTGTCCTGGATCTCACTTTATGGACCAGCTGGCCTTGAACTCAGAGATCTGCCTACCTCTGCCTCTTGAGTGCTGGGATTAAAGGCGTGGCCATCATGCCTTCCTGGGCTTTGTTTTGAGGGTCTTACTATGTAGTCCTGGTTGGTGTACAACTTGCTGTGAGGTGGTCCTTCTGCTCTGGTGTGCATTTACATCATCACTTTGCTAAAATTTTTTTTTTTTTTTTAAAGCTAAGATCTCACTGTATGTAATAATGTAGCTCACCCCGACTTCAGCCTCCCAAGTACTGGGATTGCACATGTGTACCATATACTGATAAATAAAGGCAATAAATTACAAACTCTAATACCTAAGAATAAAAACTTTTTTTTTTTTAAATTCTGAGTATTGCACAGAGGGCCTTTTATGTACTAGGTAAGTATGCTAGCACAGACCTACATCCCAGCAGCAACTGAAAACTGCTGCCATGGGAAAGGCTGAGCTGTAGCAGACCAG
>JANBXA010000367.1:6677500-6702500 GCA_030556225.1 Cricetiscus sungorus | reverse complement strand
TGGCATACACCTTTAGTCCCATCACTGGGGAGGCAGAGGCAGGCAAATCTCTAAGTTCGAGGTCAGCCTGACCTACAGCCAGAGATACACAAAGAAATCCTGTCTCAGAAAACAAAAGGAATACAGAAGCAACAGCCCTGAGCACATTTTAGCACCACTTAAATTGTAGGGTTTTAATCACTCTAGTAGTCATCTTTGTTTGCTTCAGTTAATGGCATGTGATCATACAAAAACTTGTGTACCATACAACTGCAAGACCCCCCCCTCCGCCCCCCACCTTAAGACAGCTTCTCACTATAGCTTTAGCTGGAAATTACAATACCCAGCTAAAACCACAAGACTGTCGGTCCCAGAGCCAAGGAAAAGCAGAACAAGAGGATGAATCCCTTTGCCTGTCTTAGCAGGATTGTGTCTGCTAATAGAACCACAACCTGGGAAATGTTCCTTTATCTTTGAAAGCGCTAGAGAAGGCGCTGGGAACCCAACACCCACAAGGGGGCTTCCAACAGTTCAGATGTCTAACTCTAGTTCAGACGTCTGGTGCCCTCTACTGGCGGTCAGGGCAACACACTCTTCTAAGCACCCACACTCAGGCAGAAATAGACCTAACTCCACACAAAGCTATTTCCTAATCCGTTCTTGACGGCAATACTTTGTTCTTGAGGTTGAACTATGAGATTCGATTTGAGTCTACGACCCACTCGGCCTAGATGTGATGTAGTTGCTTCTCACTGGGATGTCCTCCCGGTCTTGGGAGCCCCACCACTAGGATACCAAGGCCAGTTAGAAAAGAGCCGCGGCTTTGGGCCTCCCTGTCGGCTTGCAGACACTGCTCTGTGCCCTCTAAGGAGATCGTTTCCAGAAGCACCGCAAAAGCGCTTCGCTGCCTCGTAAATGGCCACTGTCAGGCCCCAGGCTTAAGATTTGCAGGCCACCTTTGCGACCCGACACGTACTCAGCACTTGACATGGCTTCCTCCGCAGGAAGCGCTGGACCGCAGTTCATCCCGCTGCTGAGGCGGGTTCTGACCCGGCCCGTCGGGAGCCCAGCGGGCAGGCGGCCACAGGGGCCGGGCGGACAGTGAGGGCGGCCCGGCGAGCGGCTGGGAGGAGCAGCGGGGCCGTCACAAAGCCGCAGGCGCCTGCGCACCAGCCGGGCCAGGGCAGCGGGCGCCCCGCCCCTGCCGGGCCGCGCGGCGTAGTTCCGGGTGCGGGCCCGGGCCGCGCGTGCGCCGTCGTGGCCCATGCGGTGGCGGCGCGGCGATGGAGCCGGCTGAGCTGCACGGCGAGCTGGTGTCAGCCGAGGGCCGGAACCGGAAGGCCGTGCTGTGCCAGCGCTGCGGCTCTCGGGTGCTGCAGCCAGGGACTGCTCTTTTCGTCCGCCGACAGGTAGGGGACGCGGAGGACTGGCCGGACTCGCTGTCCGCAGCCGGCGGGCGGGCGAGCGGGCGGGCGGCTCGAGGCTCAGTCCCGGCGCCCAGGCTTCCGAGACCGCGCCCTTCGTCCCGCGCCTCGGCCCCGCCCCGCCCCGCCCGCCTCGGCCCCGCCCCGCGGGTGCGGCTAGCGCGTCGGACCCAAGTGGCGGGGCACGGGTTCGTCACCGCCTCGCGCCTTTCTGTCCTGCAAAGGCCGGGCTCGGCAGGTGCTCGTCCCTCCCGCAAGCCGCAGGGACCCGGCGCGGGCCGAGGGGAGGAAGGACCCCAACCCCAGCTTCCTGGGGCTCCGGCCAACCTGCCGCGCCCCTCCAGTGCATTTGCAGCCGCCGCTCGGTGTCGCCCCAGGGCACCTGAGATCGGCTACATTCGTGTCCCACCGCAGCCCTCGCCCATCTTTCCGCCCCTACTTCCTGTCTCATTAGCTGCTCCGCAGAGGAGCTCCAAAATCAAGTAGGACTCTGTGCGCGTGTAAGGTTTACAAAGCCAAATTTTATTTAAAGCCAAAGAGAGAAAGCAGACTCTTCGGGGGACGAGGTAATCCGGAATTAGAATCCTAGAGTAATTATTTGTTTTTTTTTTTTTTTGGGGGGGGGGACGTTTACGTTTCGCTATATAGCCTTGGCTGGCCTGGAGCTTGATGTGTAGATCAGGCTGGCTCCATACTCAGATCCACCTGCTTGCTTCTGCCTCAGTGCTGGGATTAAAGGCATGCACCATTTATACCTAGCCTTAAAGTAAGGCTTTTAAATAATCTTCTTACCACTACCACCCCAATGAGAAAACTGAGAAGAAATTTTCTAAGCGTGTGTGTGTGTGTGTGTGTGTGTGTGTGATACTTATAGGATAGTGCAAACTGATCTTACTCAGACCCTTACTATAAATATCTGAGAAGATGGTGAGCCACTGTTACTTCCTGCTTGTGCGATTGGTAGTGAATAGTATGTATCTGCTACAAAAGCAGAGTCCTTTTCCTAGGAAGGAAAGAAGTGTCCTTGTTCTGTGTGTCCTGATGATTTCATGTAGTGCCTGTTTTAATCAGAGTCCCGAGGCCAAGCGTTAATTTCTCCGTGTGTTTTATAAAGCCGGTGGCCTCGTGTGGAGTTGAATCCTAACCTGACCACTTATTAGCACTGGAAGAGGTGTGTTGAGCCTCCATGAGCGTAGGGAAGGGTCTGGAAACTGAGCACTGTGCCTCTGGTGTGCCATATAACCTAGGTCAGTTTTCAGGTCAGGTCCGGTATCCGCTTTTGGCACCTTGCGACTTTTGTGAGCTGACAGAAATGTACAAATTCCTGAGTGGTGTTCGGTGGTCCGTGCTTATAACCCTGTCACCCAGGGACCTGTCACCCAGGGCCACACAGTGAGTTCAAAGCCAATGGGGATACATAGTGAGAGTCCTTCTGCATTACAGGCATGCACCACCACCCCCGCTTATGTTGTCCTGGGGATAGGACATATGATAGACATCCTGCCTGCTTGGCAGTGAGATCTTCATGAATTCGAGACCAGCCTGGTCTACAAGAGCGTGTTCCAGGACAGGCTCCAAAGCCATAGAGAAACCCTGTCTCAAAAAACAAAAAACAAAAAAAAAAAAAACCCAAAAACCCAAAATGCGTAAGGCGCCCTGGAACTGGTTTCACATGTAAAGTACTCCTGCCCTTGAAGTTGGTTTGGGATGGCTGGTGCTTACTCCGGCACCAATCCCTGCCCTGCTTTGCTGTCTTCTATATGCTGAAAGCCACACCAAAGCACTTGGAGAGGAAAGAAAGGGTTCCACGACCTCCAGCAGAGCCGGGAGCCGGACAGAGACTGGAAAGGAATGGCGCTTACTGGCTGACCTTAGCGTTCTTCCTGCTCCCACACAACAGCCCGTTTAAGCTCCGAGCACCCAATGGCTTTTCCAGTGCAAAGTTCCAAACACTTCCACAGTCCTCCCCAAACGCCCTGTCTATCACAGCCACAGCCCACTTCCTCCTTTGATTTCCATGGCCGTGATAAACACAGCCAAAAGCAGTGTGGGATGGAAAGCCTATTCCATCTTACAGTTCACAGTTCATCATGGGAGGTCAGGGCAGGAACCTGGAGGCAGGAGCCGGTGCAGGGGCCATGGAGGGCGAGGCTTCTGGCTTGCTCTCCATGCTTTGCTCAGCCTGCTTTCTTATCGAACCCAGGACCACCTGCCTAAGGGTGACAGGAGCTGCAATGGACTAGGCCCCCACAGACTTGACTGCAGGCCAGTGTGGTGGAGACAGTCTCAGTTGAGGTCCCCTCCTTCCAGATGACTTTGGCTTATGTCATAAAACCACCCGGCACACTTTGGATCAGAGCTGTTTCAGGTCGCAGAGGTGTGATCTTTGGGGGTGGGATGGAGAAAACTTTTTCAATTACACAATGACGTGTTTTAGGTTTGAGAGACAAGTCTAAACATGGAAATATTTTTTTTGTTTCCACCATTCTGCATAAGCTGAAGATAATTTTATGTTTTTGATTTTGTTTTTTTGGTGACCCTGCGTTTTGCCATCATATGATGTCAGGTGTGGAATTTTCCACTTGTGTCAGGACAGTGTTCTATAAGTTTCAGACACCGGAGTATTTCAGGTTGGATTTGAGGACTCAGTTTTCTGGTAATACTTTCAGTGTTCCTAATTTATTTTGCATGTGTGTGCACCACATGTGTACAAGAATATTTGGATGCTAGAAGACGATTTCAGATCCCCTGGAATCAGAGTTGCAGGAGGCTGTGAACCACCATGAGGATTCTGGGAGCCAAACCTGGGTGCTCTAGCTGCTGAGCCATGTCTCCAACCCAGATTTCTGATAGCCTTAACTCAAGTTGTTGGTTAAGCTAAATAGAGACAGGGTGACCTTTCCTAGTTAAAAACAGCAGCAACAATTTAGTGTGTTTTAGGAGCTGGTAAAAATTTTCCTTAGCCAAAACAGAGGTTCGGGAGCCATGGAGATAAATCCTGTCCATGTGAGTGGAAGTTCATAGTCAAGTAAGGATATAGGAAGGCTGAGCCAGCTACCCTTCCCTGCATCTTCGATGGCAAGGACAGAGTGGCCAGAGCTTCCTTAGGTGACCGTGATGGATTGCCAAGTAGTAGAAACCTTGCAGAGGCCATGATGGGGCAGCTGGAGCAGAGGAATATCTCTCCCCTCCGGGTCTGACAGGTGGTGTCTGCGGGGCGTGGGCTCTGGTCTCCTTGTCAAGAGCCTCACTCCGTGCAGAGAAAAAGGGAAAGTCCATGGCGTTTGGAAATTAGAAAAAAGACGATGCTGTGGAAGAGAGGCGTGAGGTCTTCTGTGGCAAGAGAAGGCATTGCCTTGTTGGGGGTGGAGTGAAAAGAAAACTCAGCACTTCCCACACCTGTTGTTCCTGAGGACCTGGGTTCAGTTCCCAGCACCCATTGGGGGCTCACAAATATCCACGACTCCAGGTCCATGGGCTCCCGTGCCACCTTCTGCCATGCACCGGCACCAGGCATGCACACACGAGTAGGCAAAATACCAACACACGGAAAATAAAAATGAATAAATCTAAGAAATATGTTTGGAAGAAAATAGTATCGGGTTAGGCATATCGGAGCAGAGAACCTGAGGGCAGTCACCAATAACAGTTTCTTATAAAACTGAACGTGTACTTAACAAATGAGCGGCACTCTGGGGTGTTTTCCCCGAAGAAATGAAAACTTAATGTTCACGTCAAGCCTGTAATGATGGTGTGTGGCAGCTGCGTTGACGGCACCGGTCTGGAGACAGCACAGATGTCTTTCGAATGGAGGGCTATTCAGCAGTCAACACGGATGAGCTTCAGTCTTCTTGTCCGGTTTTGTTCTGACATAGCATCCCACGTAGCCCAGATTGGCTTCAAACTTGTTTGCAGTGGGGGACGGTCTTCAGCTCCTGATCCTCCTGCCTCAGCCTCCCAAGTAGGATTACCCCGCCACAGCAGGCCTGATACACACAACTTGAATGAATCTACAGGCTTTATGGATCTATGTGTTTAACACTCTCACTCTCTCAATCTATTTGTTAGACACAGTGTCTCGCTGCTGGTCAGCACTTTTGTTACCGAGAACTCCCTGCCTTGACCTTTCCTTATGCAAACCATCACCAGGCCCTTTCTTCTTTTTTTTTTTTTTTTTTTTTAGACACAGGGTTTCTCCATGTAGCCCTGGAACTCACCTTGTAGCTCAGGCTGACCTCAAACTCCCAGAGATCCACCCGCCTAAGCCTCCCAAGGGCTGGGATTAAAGTCAGGGAGCACCCGCAGGTCTCTGTCCTCTTTCCCTTATGAGAGGCAGGTCTCCTATAAACTGTATTGGCTTTGACTCCTGGTGTAGTGGAGAGGATGGTCTGGGATTCTCAAGCCTCCTGCCTTCCCCTAAGTGTCGGGATTGCAGGCATAGACCACTAAGCCAGTTTGTGGTGTTAGGGGCCAAACTTAGGGTTTGCGCATGCTTGACAGACAACTCTGTAAGCTGATGGTTGCCGAGGCCAGCCTGGAACTCATGTTTCTCCCACCTCAGCATCCCAGTAGCTGGAATTGTAAGAAATGAAGACGGAATTAGCGGTTGCCAGCAGATGGGGTTGAGGGGCAGGCGAGGCGTTGAGGGATGTGCTTGTGAGAGGCCAGCAGAGTTGTTGTGACGGAGCTGTAAACTACCCTGACTGTAAGGTGGGAAATGGCATAGAACTGAATGAGCACAAGTACGTGGGGAACCCAGGAGGCAGAGGCAAGAGGATCAGAGTTCAAAGCCCCCCATGGCAACAGGGCCTTAAATGCGAAGCAACAACCGAACTCTGGGAGCCGGGGAGATCTGGATAAGATCTCCAGATTGCATCAGTTTTCATCCTCTGGCTGGGAGAGCTGCCACAGCTGGGCAAGGTGTTGCCTTCGGGGAGTCTTGAATAAAGGCTCAAGGGATCTATCTGTGTGTGTTGTTGTTTTGTCTTTTGAGACAGGGCAACACTATGTAGCCATGGCTGTCCTGGAACTGTCTTCATAGATCATGCCCCCTCTCACAGAGAGCTGTGTGCTTCTGCCTCCCACGTGTGGACATTAAAGGGCTCTGTGTTATTTCTTAAAAGATTACGCTTATGGGTGTCCGTGCGTCTGTGCGTCCGCACCCACGCATGTGGTATGCACATGTGTGCAAGTTCCAGCAGGTTCCGGAAGCAGGCATCAGCTCCCTTGGAGCTGGAGTTAGAGGGAGTTTTGAGTCACCTGAAGTGGCTCCTGGCAGCCAAACTTGAGTGGTTGGAAGAACAGCAGGTGCTCTTAGCTGATGCCAGGCTCTCTCCAGCCCTTTCTGGGGTTTGTTTTGTGTATGTGTGGGTTTTGCTGCTGCTGCTGCTGCTGCTGTTGGCTTTTGAAACAAGGCCTCAGTGTGCAGCCCTAACTGACCTTGAACTCAGTTATCCTTCTGCCTCGGCTAAGGCCAAAGGCGTATGCCACTCCACTATGCCCACCTCCTTTGTGTTATTTCTTAAAAGTAGATGTGAACTTGTCAGGAGAGTCCCTGTAACAACAAGCCAGTCATAAAAGGACGTGCACCCGCATGAAATTCCTCGTGTACTGGACTGCACACAGAAACGCGGTTAAGTGGGGACCGCCAGGACTGCACAGAGGAATTCTGTCTCGGAAAACTGGGAGAGAGAGACACAGGTGAATAATAAAGAATGTCTCTGTTCTGTGAGGATCCGCTACTGAGGCTCTGAGGATGGTTGGAGCCGTTGATGGACGTGGGATTTGTGTAGACCGTTAGGAGGCATTATGCTTGAGCCCTTCCTTTCCCTTTCTTTTTTAATTCTGGTTTTTCCAGATGCTTGGGTTCTTCCTTGAGGCCCCGTCTTGTTGTCACTGTCACTGTCACTGTCCTACTGTGCTCCCTCTGCCCTTTGACGTGAGTTGCTCTGCCTCTCTGTCCACACCGTGGTGAGCTGAAGCTTGGCCTTCTGGCATTGCAGAGGACTCAGGGCTGCCTCCCAGCACCCACATATTCGCCCAGTGACCTGCAACTTCAGTGTCAAGGCACCCATTGCCCTTTTCCCACCGACCCCAGCAGGCACAAGGCATACACACGGCGGGTCCATGGTGCATATACACACGTGCAGTCGAAACACACATGTAAGTAACTAGAAGGAGGAGGAAGACTAAGGGGGAAGAAAGGAAACTGAGCATGGTGCGAGCCATTAATCCCAGCATTCCATTCGGGAGGCAGAAGCGGGCAGACCTGAGTTTGAGGTCAGCCTAATTTACATGGTGCCTTCAGTCAGCTACACAGTGCGGGCCTGGCTCAAGAAAGGGAGAAAGAAACGTTTGTGTGTGTTTTGCCTTTGAATCCCAGTACTCAGGGAGCGGTAAGGCATCATGGCTGGACCGGCTAGGGCTGTAGCAAGATGCTGTCTCAAGATAAAAGTATTGTGGGTGGGAAGTGCCTGACAGGGCCGCAGCCGTGCAGAGGAGCAGAAGGGGCGAGGAAGCGTTGCTGGCGTTGCGTTTGCAGTAGAAAGCATGCACACTCCCCACACAGGAAATGAGCGCAGTTGTCTGTGCCGCGTGCACAGGCACCAAAGGCTTTCTTCTCGTGATTGAGACGATAGGGAGCTTGCAGATGTTGGGGTAGGAGCTGGGGAGGCGGCTCAGTCGTTAAGAGCACGGGTGGCTATTCCCAAAAGCCTGAGTGAGGTTCTCAGTACCCGTGCCCAGTGGCTCATGATCGCCTGTGACTGTTCCTGGTGAGTGACTGTTCCGGGTGAGCTTGTGCCCTCTTCTGGCCTCCACAGGCTCCCCAAGCATAACACGGCATACACTTGACACATGCACACATGTGTTTTTTAATAAGATAAATCCAAGCCAGCAACAGATACTCTTTTTTTATTATTTAATTTTTATATTCCAATCCCAGTTCCCCCTGCCTCCTTTCCTCCCACCCTTCCAATCCCCCCTCCTCCCATCTGCTCCACAGAGAGGGTGAGGCCTCCCCTAGGAAGTCTGCTAAGTCTGTCCCATCATCTCATTGAGGCAGGACCAAGGCTCCTCCCCACCCCACACCCCTGTGTCTAGGCTGAGCAAGGTGTCTCTCCATATAGAACGGGCTCTACTAAGTCAGTCTGTGCATTAGAGTTAGATCTGGGACCCACTGCCAGTGGCCTCATATATTGTCCCAGTCTCACCATTGTCACCTATATTAAGGGAGTCTAGTTCAGTCTTATGCGGGTTCCCCATTTGTCAGCTCTGAGTCAGTGATCTCTCACCGGCTTGGGTCAGCTGATTCTGTGGGTTTCCCCATCACGGTCTTGACTCCTCTGTTCATGTTATCACTCCTCCCTCACTTAGATTGTACTCCAGGAGCCTGGCCCATTGTTAGTTGTGGATTTCTGCATCTGCTTCCATCTGTTTCTGGAAGAGGGTTCTAGCTTCTCTGGGGTTGTGGATTGTAGGCTGGGTATCTTTTGCTTTATGTCTGGTATCCACTTGTGAGTGAGGACACACTATATTTGTCTTTCTGGGACTGGGATACCTCACTTGGGATGTTTTTTCTAGTTCTGTCCATTTGCCTGAGAATTTTAGGATGTTATTGTTTCTTACGGCTGAGTAGTGCTCCATTGTGTAAATGAACCACATCTTCTTTATCCATTCTTTAGTTGAGGGGCATCTAGGTTGTTTCCAAGTTCTGGCTGTTATGGATAATGTTGCTAAGAACATAGTTGAGCAAATGTCCTTGTGGTGTGAATGTGCCTCCTTTGAGTATATGCCCAACAGTGGTTTGCAGGTCTTGAGGTTGGTTGATCCCTAATTTCCTGAGAAATCACCACACTGATTTCCACAGCGGCTGTGCAACGGAGGAGTGAGGAACAGATTTTCTAATGGATAAAGACAAACAACAAATTAAAAAGACACTTTAGGGACTGGAGAGATGGGTCAGCAGTTACGAACACTGGCTGCTCTTAGAGAGGACCCTGGTTCAATTCCAGCACCCACATGGTGGCTGCCAACCATCAGTTCAGTTCCAGGGGCTCCAGGCACACATGCATGTGGATAAAACACTCATAACACACAAAACCTCCTAAGACATTTTTCAGAAAGTATGACCATGGTATGAGGAAACTGTCAGGTATGCTAACTTCATTATCTTGTTTTTCTTTTTTCTATATGCTCATATCTTAATTATGGTATTTTCAGCAGCATATACTTGTGCCCAAATGTGGCAGACTGTGCACTCTAAATATGTACATTATGCACCAGTGACTCTTCAGTAAAGCTCCCTTTTAAAAGTAAGATAAGCCGGCAGTGGTGGTGAACACCTTTAATCCCAGCCCTGGGGAGGCAGTAGCCAGAGGATCTCAAAGAATCCAAGGTCAGCCTGGTCAACAAAGTGAATTCCAGGACAGCCAGGGTTACACAGAGAAACCGTCACTTGAAAAAAGCCAAAACAGTATTTTAAAAAACAGACTAGGCAGTGTGTAATTCATTCAAACTGTGGTCAGAGACTTTCTAGGATTATGTTTGCACTGAATACCAACAAGGGGCCACCCACGCCAAGTGTGCCGGCAGGAGCATCTTATGGCTTGTTGAGGAAGCAAGGCGGCCAGTGTGGCTGATACACATTGAAGCTAGCTCAGGCCCTGCCTTGTGCTCCATGTCCAGAAGCGGGGAGCCAGCTGCTTGCGTACCCCACCCGTATCCCTTAAGGCTCAGAGCAACCCCTCTGCTTCCCTTTCCCTTCAGAAGGGGATGCTGGGCTTGGTGGTCATAAAGGAAGAGGGGTACACTGACTGGCCTCACAGTGACATCGTCTCAGCCAGATTCATGCAATCCCAAACACTGCGAGTTAGAGAGGAGAACGTGGAGTTCTGGACCGTTGTGGCTCTTCTGTCTCGTGTGTGTGTGTGTGGAGGTGGCGAGAGGGCGGAAGGGGCTTCGAGTATTAAGCGATGAAGAGGCCTTCATACATGCTTTGGCCAACACTTGGGAAGGCATCACAGGAATGGGATAAAGGCACAGCGGGACAGCTCTGTAGAAGAGCTATTGACTAGTGCTGTGTGATTTGTACCCACGTAACTAAATCAACAAACACCGGAAAGTAGAAAAGTTCAAACAAAGAGCCAGGGCAAGCCAGGTGCGGTGGCAGCGGCCTTTAACCTCGGCACTGAGGAGGCAGAGACAGGCAGGCGTCTGAATTAACGGTCACGGAAGGTATGGAGGACAGTGTCTCAAAGTAATACTGGCAGCAGTAATAGTGATAGTCAAGGCAGGCACCAACGGCTAGAGCGGCCGGCATCCTGCTGTGTGACCTAACGTGATGGCCGCCATCTTTATTTCCCCCTTTCCGGGAAGCTGCTAGGCATGGAGGCTGAGTGTAGGCAGAGTCGGGTGACGGTGGGGCCAGTCCAGCTTTCACACTCCTTGTGCTCTCTCCCACTGCAGCTCTTCCTCCCGTCCATGAGGAAGAAGCCAGCTCTGGCTGATGGCAGCGACCCGGACGGCGAGCTCCTCCAGGAACACTGGCTGGTAAATGACATGTTCGTCTTTGAGAATGTGGGCTTCACCAAGGACGTGGGCAACGTCAAGTTTCTGGTCTGCGCAGACTGTGAGATTGGACCCATTGGCTGGCACTGCCTGGACGACAAGAACAGTTTCTATGTGGCCTTGGAACGAGTCTCCCACGAGTAACTGAGGGGCTGTGCTGTGAAGCTCTACAGCTCTCCCCTCCGGGACCAGCAGGGTCCCGTTGTGGCCGCTGGGCTGACAGTCTCCTCGGCACTAGTACAAACCATAAGCACCCACATTTGCCCTTGAGCTAACAGAGAGTGGTCCGACTTCCTTCAAGCCTCAGTGCACGCCTCCCACCTAGTCCTCTGTGCATCACACTGTCCTGACCCCACCCCTGCTTTGGAACACGGAAGAACACGGAAGTACTCTACAAGCGAGTCTGGTCCTTGGCACTCCTCCTGGACACCCCAGGCTTGTTCCCTGCTCCACACGGGGAAGCAGTCGACAGGGGGGATGCTCACTTGCTAATAGTTGAAACTCCACCTTGTTCTCATTCAGGAAGCCAGGTGTAGTGGGTGCACACCTCTTGGGAGATGGAAGCAGGAAGATCAGGAGTTCAAGGCCAGCCTCAGCTCCATAATGAATTCTAAGCCAGCCTGGGCTACTTGAGACATCTCAAAAAAACATAAAGCGTACAAGCGTTTGAGAGTGACTTCATAGTCTGTGGCCTATTTGTCTACAGCAGTGTGTTCTTTTTCAAAGCCAAACATTTGCAAGTGTCAGTATTGAACCCACCAATCAGAAGCACATTCCTTTAGACACATTTTCAGTGCTGGGGTTGACAGCCTTGGCTCAGCTTTGATAGTGACACTACAGTGAAGGTGAATGTGGCTCTCCTTCCTGAAGATCTCGATTAGGTTTCTCTCTTTCTTAGTGCCTCCCCGTTAGTCTGCATCGTTAACCCCAAGGGAAACTCAGCCCTAACTGTTCGCCACACTGTCTTAGAGTCAGAGTGGAGGGTATACAAGCTTAGCCGAACCACACGGGCTTACTAGGAACAATTTCTTTAATGGGTGCTGTCACCATTCATTAAACATGGGATGTAAGGTCCTTGGGATTTTGGTTCACTTGAACTGTCTAGACCAAGCCAGGATGCAAACGCTTTCTACGGAGATCACCATTGTTAGGGGGTTGGT
This sequence comes from Cricetiscus sungorus, assembly GCA_030556225.1. Lineage (NCBI taxonomy): Eukaryota > Metazoa > Chordata > Mammalia > Rodentia > Cricetidae > Cricetiscus > Cricetiscus sungorus. Next base: position 6,690,370 of record JANBXA010000367.1, on the reverse strand, counting down.
ATCACCGTTTCTCACCAGCCAACTTAAACCTTCGATGTGGTTGCCAGTCATTTCTCTTCTGAAGTGACTCAGTAGCTTGAAAGGACCCTGTATAAAACGGTGCAAGTAATTTGCCACCCTCCCTCCCTCGGGAGGCCTAAAACTGAAGTGTGTGCTCAGTAGAGACCCTGTTGGTCCCTATTACAACTGCAACTTGGGAGGTCAGGCAGGTCAAGGTCAGATTCGTACCACATGAGAGCTGTCTCCAACAAACAAGAAACAACAAATGGGAATTGGGAAGGTGGCCCAGCAGTTAGGAGTGTTTGCCCCTCTTTCAAAGGACCTGAGTCCAGTGCCTGTAAGGCCAGGTCCAGGGGATCTGCACTGTGACATCTGCGATTGCTTGCGCGTGTGTGCTGTGCCGACGACAAGCACACACACACGTAAAAAGAAGTATATGAACTTTTTATAACTTAAAAAACAAAATATCCAGCTGGGCAGTGGTGGCCCACACCTTTAATCCCAGCACTGGGGAGGCAGAGGCCGGCCGATCTCTGTGAGTTCCAGGCCAGCCCTGCCTACAGAGTGAGTTCCAGGACGGCCTGGGCTGCGGAGAGACCCTCCCTCTGCCTCTGTTCCCTGGCTGTTCTCTTCTCACTGAAGTTCTCTAAGGGTTCCCTCGAAGTACAGGACCTGGGCACAGTCTCTCCAGCCCTCTGCTTCCACACTCACAGCCTGAAGAGGCTGCAACAGCAAAGGGGAGGCCATGTTTTCCAAACAAGCAATCAAGCACACCTGAGCCTGGTCTCTGCAGGAAGACAGCTGAGGCTGAGCAGCTCCGGCCAGGAGGAACAGGCAAGCAGGTACATCTAGGGACAGACACATGTCCCTCCCTTCACAAGTCACAGACCTAAACTGAACTAGGCTTTTAACCCTCTTTAAACCGCAGAAACTACGTTTATTGTATATCAGTATCAGTCAGAGCTTGTCAGTGGTAATGTGTATGGTCCCAATACCTTCCTATGTGCAAACAAGTAGTTTTCCAAATAAATACGAGGTCACGCTGTACTCGTTTTTAATCTTATTATTTTTCATTTAACAAAACAGGAGCATCTTCCCAGCCGGTAGCCACCTGGCCACGAACAGTACCAACACTCAACCCTCGGTTGCGTTGCTGGGCTTCAGTGATCCGGATGTGCTGCCTACATTTGTCATGACACTGACATAGCTCGCACACACGGTATAACTGTGTTCCCATCCTCACTTACTCCGCCTGCAGCGGAAGAGGCACAGTTGCAGGGTTGGGCTTGCTGTCAGAGCTTTGCCAAATGGACACATTCTTCAAAGCAGCCTGTCAGCCTACTCTCCCTAACGCTGGCTGCTCGTCATCATCGAGAAACACTCGCCACTTCAAAGCATTTTATTTGAACTTATTTCTGATTTAAAAAAAAAAAAAAGAATGAATGAAAGAAAGAAACTGGCCACATTCTTATTTCTGTCTATTTGTTTTGAACTGTGTAGACCAAGCTGGCCCCAAACTTAACTTGTTTCCTCTTTCTAGAACTGCCAAATATTGTTGACCCAGTGACCAAAATAAAGTCGTGTAAGCAGTGAAGCGGGGTCCTGTCTGTCTCTGTCGGCGAACATAACCTGTGATGAGCAGATAGGAGCTGGGACCTGAGCAGAGCTGTCCACCAGCTGACTCATCCCTTAAGGTGCACTATGAAACAGTATCACCTCTCTGCTCTCTTAAAGGTCCTCAGCTGGTCCTTGCTTTAGGAGGATGGAGGTAACCAATGCTGCTGTGAACATCGCATCTCTTACAGAGCGCTCATGGGAGAAGACTGCTCAGACATGGGTTTAAGCCAGTAGAAAGTCTTTATTAGCTGACTGGCTCAGGACCCCAGTGCAGCACTGAGCCTTCTTCCGGGTGAGCTTTTAAACAAAAAGAAACAGCCTGGATTGACATACTTTAGTAAAGAGCAGTTAGCCAGGGGGCTGGAGAGACGGCTCAGCAGTTAAGAGCGTGGCTGCTTTTCCAGGGGACCCAGGTTCAATTCCCAGCTCCCACGTGGAAGCTCACAACTGTCTGTAACTCCAGTTATACCCTCACATATATGCAGGCAAACACCAACACACATATAGTGAAATTATACAAAATAAAAACAAGAAGCAGCCAGAAGGGGAACTACAGAAGCCAGAAAGCGAAGTCTGTGCCCATAGACTTGCCCATAGCAATGACTTTGATGGATTAGGCCTTTGTTTTAGTTTTGGCAGGTGGTGCTGCCTACATGTTGATTTTACAGCCTGAATGGTACTTTCGCCATGGGGTCCGTTGTACTAAGGTCTGGGGTCCTGCTAAGTAAGGCTTGGAGCCCTATTACTCCCAATCAGGCTGGGAGTAAGGACGGCATCTGTGTAGTGTGTGCTAGTCTGGCTGTAACACCCAGCAAAGTAACAAGAAAATCCCTTCCGTTCCTACTATCAGTGCAACTGACTTTGCCGAGGCCTGTTTACTCCTACAAAACTGTCATTTGAAGACAGAGAGTCAGGCTGGAAAGATGGCTTAGCCGTCAGGAGCGCTGGCGGCTACTGCACAGGGACTCAAGTCCAACTCATGGCAACCATATGGTGGCAGCTCACAACTCCAGTTCCACAGGAACAGACACCCTCTCCTGGCCTCTTCCAGGACCAGGCAGGACAGACATATATGCACACAAAAATCTCATACCCATAAATTAGAAACAAAAAAACACCTCACAGAATCAGCTGGGCATGGTGGCACATGCCTTTAATCCCAGCACCCGGGAGGCTGAGGCCAGCCTGGTCCACGTAACACGTGCTAGGCCAACTAGGTCTACATAGTAAATCCCTGCCTGTTTTTTTTTTTTTTTTTAATTTCCCCTCTATTTATTTTTTTAATAATTTTTTAATTTAAATTTGAAACAAGCTTGTTTTACATGCCAATCCCAGTTCCCTTTCCCTCCCCTGTCTTTTTTTTAAGATACATTTTTTATGTATACACTGTTCTGCCTGCATGTATCCCTGCAGGCCAGAAGAGGGCACCAGATCTCACTTGGAAGGTTGTGAGCCACCATGTGTTTGCTGGGAATTGACTTATAGAACCGCCAGCGATCCTAACTACTGAGCCAGCTCTCCAGCCCCCCAAAATCCCTGTCTTTAAATAAATAAATAAACAAACAAACACATAAATAAATAAAAGTTACCCTAGGAAGCTTACCCTATAAAAAGGGTGCTCTCTGGGAAATGAGGTCTTTGTTATCCAGTCTTAAGATGGTAGGGAAAGGAAGCAGGCTCATGCAGCCCCATCTTCAGCTCTGCTGTCTTGGTCCCGGTTCAGAATGAGCAGTAAAGCAAGGTGCTCACTATTTACTCTGACCCCCCCCCTCTTCTCCCCCAAGACTGACCTGCAGGATAACGTGTAGGAATTACTTATCACTGTCCACCGAGTGAGTCTTCAGGATCAAACTCGGGTCAGCAGGCTTAGTGGCAAACGCCTTTATCCTGAGCCATCTTGATGGCCATATGTTGACTTTAACTACTCACTGGACAAGATATTCTGGTTCCTCCAGAGTCTGCCTGCCTTCTTTTGCCCCTCCCTTACCCAAATTGACCGTTGCTGTCATTTTAATTCACAGTGTTATCTTACGGCTGTGTGGTGGAGGAGGATGGGAGGATACATATAACTAAAGGGTGCCGATAGCTTATCAGGATACCCTAAATGTCTTCAGTTCAAGCTGGCCTTTGCATTCTGGTAACTTGGAAGCATTTTGGAATCCCTTAACTTCCCGAGGAATCGTATGGAAGCAGTGTTTGCGACGGCACAGGAGCTGATATAGGCGACTGCTGATATTTTGTTTGTGATCCAGTAAGCTTGCCTGCAGATCAGAGCTAGCCACAGCCATAGAGGCCAGGCAGTGGTGGTGCACACCTTCAATCCCAGCACTAGAGAGGTGTGCAAGACAGGGTCTCATCTGCATATTAAGCATTCAGTCTTTGGCATGGCGGTCTCAGTCTGGGGAGCAGGGCAGTCTGAGGACAGGATCACCCTTCAGTCTGAGCATCGGGAGAGGTGAGAACTCTCTAGAAGCTGCCTTGCTTCTCTGATCTTCAGCTCTAACCCCAATGTCTGCCTCTGGGTTTTCATTGTTCCTGCTGCAGACAGCATAGCTCAGAGGGTAAAGTCCTTGCCTCAAAAGCCTGAGGACTTGAACTCAATCCTGAGAACCTGGAAGGGAACCAATCCTGAAAGTTGTCTTCTGATTGCACATGCATTCCTCCCAACACACACACACACACACACACACACACACTCGGTCTTGGTGCTGTGATGACATGCACACACACACACACACACACAGACATATGCTCATATACACACACACACTCGGTTTCAGTGCTGTGATGACATTCACACGCACACACACATACACACACACACACACTCGGTCTTGGTGCTGTGATGACATGCACACACACACACACAGACATATGCTCATATACACACACACACTCGGTTTCAGTGCTGTGATGACATTCACACGCACACACACATACACACACACACACACTCGGTCTTGGTGCTGTGATGACATGCACACACACACACACAGACATATACTCATATACACACACACACTCGGTTTCAGTGCTGTGATGACATTCACACGCACACACACATACACACACACTCACACACACTCATACACACACACAGTCTCAGTGCTGTGATGACATGCACACACACATATTCATGCCTTCTTTTTATCATTAGCATCATGTGTGATTTTTTGGTTGGGGCAATGGCAGGTGCGGAAGCACTTAACCGAATGTTCACACATGCGCACTTGCCTTAGTCCCTAGCCAAGTGCCTGCACGTTAGAACAGTCAGCTTTGTTCAGCCCAAGTCTTTGAATAAGGTTTTTGCTTTTTGTTTGGTTTGATTTGTTTTTACAGAATTTGAGATTAACCTATACATCCTGGATTATTTTAACCTGCATGCGTCACAAGAACCAGCTTTGATGTTGACATGCTTCTGGGGGAAGATGGACGCAGGGATCTAAGCAGCACTGATGTCACAGTGACTTTGGAGAGAGTCACTACTACCGCAGACCGTCCTCTAGCAGCTCAGGTGTCCAAGCCTGGCTGTAACTTCAATGGGAGGTGGAGTAGGGAGTGATGGCAGGTGTCTCTGGCTTCTCTTGAATGTGCTACACAGACGTCAGGAGCTCTGGCCCAGTGAGATGGGTAATCGTTTGATAAAAACAAACACCAGTCAACCCTCCCAAGGTAGTAAAGGGTCTAATTCATAGTGCGTAGGTATTCTGAACTTAAAGCTCATCTCAGCTAATAAGTAGCCCAGAGAGAGGCCCCCGAGCTAGAACAATTATGGACTCACCCTGGGGGGGGCGTGGAGAATGTACAAATAACAGCTATTGCTGCTTAAAACGCTGGTCTGAGTCACCAAACCCGAGCAGCTGCCTCAGTCAAAAGGAAGGTTAAAGTGCCATCACCAACACCTGCAGTGTTCCTCCCCACACCTGTCCGCCCCTCCCTCCCCCCACACCCCGCAGGTTGCCCCTCCCCATCGGCCCCACCTAGCTCGCCAGGGCCACGTTTTCAGTACCCAGTTCTCCCCTTCTCTAGAGTTTGCTAAAGAGTCCCAGCCACCCCCTAGGTTTGCTCGGGTTTCGAATGACCTCCGCGGGGTTACTGCGGTAAAGCCCCAAGGTAAAGACAGAACGAAGGCGAAGGCGCGTCCCCCTCGCAAAGATTGCATCTCGGTGCACACTCCCACGGAAGGTGTGGTTGGAGAGGAAGGCAGGCGCAGGCCTTTACAAACTGCCCAATGACCGGCCGGCATCGGTGACAACAGTATGCGGCCACCCAACAGCCAACGGAAGGGCCGGCCTGGAACGCCTTGCGCTGGGCGGCCACCGTGTGCTCAAAGGTGGCACCGCGCGTCGGTGCACGGCCGCGGTCCCCCGCGGGGCTCGCCCAGCAGGCGCCGCGATTGTATTTACTGTCTGCGGAGCGTGGAAGGAGGGCTCCAGGGCGCGAACACAGGACCCGGCACTGCTTGGCCTTGGAGGTTTGCAGGGGACCCTGAAACCGCCTTTGCTCCTCTCTCCTCGCCCGGTGACCTGGACGCACATGCTGAGGGCGATGGGACAGGTCTCCCCAGTTCCGAACCCGCAGCCAGCGCCTCCGTGGCAGGTCCACGCCCTTGGATCCCGGAACAGCCCAGGCAGGGCTTCGGAAAGCTCCGAAGCCTGGAGAATAGTGCTCTTTGCTCTCTACGCTTTGGTCCTGAAGGATTTGGGTCCCCGTCGTCCATAGGCATTTCCCGATCCTCATGTCCCAGTCACCCTCTTAAAGGCTCTGAGGCTGTGCTAGAAAGAAGTTCCAAGACCTCAAAACTGTTGCTGCTGCCCTTGTAGAAGGCCTCTTCGGTGTGTGGGGAGGTCCTCGGTCCTGTCACACAGACTCTGAGCCAAATAGCTGGTCAGTGAGTTTCCTTCCTCCTTTCACATGAACCAAACGGGTAACTTTAGGATCGCTTTGTGGAACTTGGGAGCTGTCCAATTTACCGTTAAAGTCTTTTCAAAAGCACCAACATTAAACCAAATTGATACACACGATGTTACAAATGATCCTAGCTTTTAAAAATAGATTCTTTCAAACCAGGTAACATCGTGTCCAGTATTACATGCATCTAAATATGTACAAGTAACTAAAACACAGCCACTCTGTCTCAAATGCTTGGCAGTGAAATATTATATTATAGTGTATTATATTATGCAATTCTGTGGCACTTTGAGGGGATGGCCTGGCTGCTGTGATCTGCTTATTCCAGCCCAGGATGGAAACCTACGATCTCCTAGATGGACTAGGGAAACAGTAACACCTGTGTGAAGGCTTGGTCGGAATTTCTGTTCTATAACTACAAAAGGACACCAGTGAGCTGAAGTTGACAGACCCTGGAGACCTTCCTCATCTCAGCACTTTTTGTCCAAGACAGCGTGGTCGCAAATATTAAATGACAGTTAAAGCAGGGTGTAAGGACACATGCCTGCAGTCCTTGCACTCTGAAGGCAGAGGCAGGATTATAGAAGCAAGTCTGAGGCCAGCCAGAGCGATGCAGTGAGATCCTGTCCAAAGCCAAACCACAGCCCTGGTTCTCTGGGTAAAGAAAAGGGACTCTGGAGAGGCTCAGAGGGCGAGTGCTGCCATGCAAACCTGGGGACCTGAGTTCAGGCGTCCACCATGGGGACCACCCTGTCAACTTGACACAAGCTAGAGTTACCCGAAAGGAGGCAACCTCAACTGAAAAACAACAAGAAGAAAAACAAAACAAAAAAAGATTTCAGATGTAGATTCTGTAGCCCTCAGGAGGTAGATGCAGGGGAATCTCTTAATTCGAGACTTTCTCTGTGTTATCAGCCCCGGCTGTCCTAGAACTTACTCCGTGGACCAGGCTGGCCTCAAACTCAGATCCACCTGCTTCTGCCTCCACAGAGTGTGGGACTAAAGGTGTGCGCCACCAACGCCCAGTTCACTGCCTTCTTAAGTGGAAACAAAACAAACAAAGAGGTCCTGGAAGTTGTCTGTCTCCAAGTATAGGAAGGCTTACAAAGAGAACCAGTCTTTGGGATTTCAGACCAAAAGGTACTCGGCTCCAGCCCTCACGAGGAACAAGGAGGGCCCTCTAAGGAATGGCTTTTCAGGTTCCTTCCTGCTCCCAACATGCTCACAGCATGTCACTCTGCTCTGCCCAAGCCCCCAAACCAATGCATCCCCAGTGGCTCAGCCAAGCCAAGGTACAGATGGGCATGCCTGCCAACACCAGGGGCTTCAGGGCCTAGAGCTGGACACAGCCCGTGACACCTTACTGACGGGCATGATCCTGGGGTGCAGACAGGATTCCTTCAACACCTCCTTCAGCGAGGCAGTCTGGCAAGCACATCCCCCAGGCTGTCTTTGTGGCCGGGAGCCTGCTGTCGCAGCTGGGAGGGCAGCCTGGATTTCTTGCCAACCCCCCAAATCAGCAGGAAGCTCTGCTTAGGGAGAAAACACTTAGAATACTGGTGGTCCCTCGCCAAGGGCAGCAGCAGGGCCTAAAGTCTGCGGCCTTTGTCTAGAAGCTGAGGGCTGGGGATGCGGGTGGGAGAGGGGATGGTTCCTGTGCTTTGCCTAGATGTAGATCAGTTGCTCGTTTTACCTAGAGACCATCAGATGCTTGAGTCAAGGGTCAAAGCTGGTATGAAGAGCAGAAAGGGACAGGTGGAAATAAAAGCCTTAACCTTTTCTTTCTCCCCGCTCAGGCTCTTGAGGGTAACAGAGCCTGAGGAGCTGCGGTTGAGAACATTTCCTGACAGCCCCTGCTTCGCTTTGACTGAAAGGGGTGCTCTAACAGGATGAACCCGTGTGAACTTGTTGGTCCCATCTCCCCTCTTACACCTGAGGTTGTGCAGTTTCTTGACTTTACCCTACCGCTGTCTTTATGAAATGATGTTCTAGGTGTTACCGCTGTCTTTATGAAATGATGTTCTAGGTGTTACCGCTGTCTTTATGAAATGATGTTCTAGGTGTTACTGCTGTCTTTATGAAATGATGTTCTAGGTGTTACCGCTGTCTTTATGAAATGATGTTCTAGGTGTTACCGCTGTCTTTATGAAATGATGTTCTAGGTGTTACCGCTGTCTTTATGAAATGATGTTCTAGGTGTTACCGCTGTCTTTATGAAATGATGTTCTAGGTGTTACCGCTGTCTTTATAAAATGATGTTCTAGGTGTTACTGCTGTCTTTATAAAATGATGTTCTAGGTGTTACTGCTGTCTTTATGAAATGATGTTCTAGGTGTTACCGCTATCTTTATGAAATGATGTTCTAGGTGTTAAATGGTGGTCTGGGATTTCTGCTAATCTTAGTTCATACTAAAGTAGGATTCTTCTGCGCCTGTTCCTCACCAGTCTGATCGGAATGGCTGCAATCAGAGAGAAGGGACTGTTAGAGCAAGCTCTCATGTAGCCCAGGCTAGCCTCAAAAATCACTATATAGTGAGGATGTCTTTGAACCCTTGAGTTTCCTGCCCCTACCTCCCCAGTGCTGGGGCCACAGATGAACACTGCCATGCTCAGTATAGAGGGTATTGAATGTGTCTCAGACTCCCTCTCAGCTCCCGGGCCATGGATTTAGAAGCAGATCCATGGCCCGGGTGGTGGAGCACACCTTTAATCCCAGATCTTGAGAAGCAGAGGCAGGTGGATCCCTGTGAGTTTGAGGCTAGCCTGATCCTCAGAGTGAATACTGGGACAGCCAGAGCTACACAGAGAAACCCTGTTTCAACCACATACACACACACACAGAGACACAGACACACACAGACACACACACACACACACACACCGGCCCAAAAGAAGTGGGCCCAGGGAACCCAGCATGCCTGAGCCATTACACCTTACAGAGTGTCACAGCAAAGCTTGTAGGGCCTTGGGTCATCTCAGGAAATGATATCATTTGCCTTTGCCTCTGCCATTGCCTTTCTTCTAGAGATGGAGTGGGAGCTGGGAAAAGGGGAAGCAACAGTTTGTGGCTGATACCTGGGACATCTATCTTCTTTCCCGTCTTTTCTGTGTGCCGTGCTTCCCCTAGGGGGCGCTATGTGTCCTGCTTGGTGTGGATTTAGGCTTGGAAGCTTGAGTAACCTGCTCTGCCCGGAATCCACTTCCCTTCAGCTGCTAGCCTATCTGGTCCAAGCCTTCTTTGAACCTTGATCCATTTCTAACAGCCTGCTTGTTGTTCTTGGACTCTGTAGATCCATCCAGCTGGGAGAGCCTCCCTCAGCTCTTAAGTACTTTTCCAGTGCTGCGCGCCAGTGGTTTGACTCTGTCTGCTGTTCTGCAAGGGTGGTGTAGAGATGCCTGGCTGCTTCAGTAAAGATGGGACCTCTGGGTTCTGTGTGCCCCTCCTTAGAAAGAAGGGCAACAAAACACCCTTCTTATGCTGTCTTTAGTCAGCGTAAGTCTAAGATGGGCCTGGTGCTGGTGAAGCACGCCTTTAATCCCACCACTCGGGAGGCAGAGGCAGGAGGAGCTCTGTGAGTTCAAGTGCAGCCTGGTCTACAGAGAGAGTTGAGGACAGGCTCCAAAGCAACACAGTGATACTCTGTCTCAAAAAAAAAAAAAAAAAAAAACAAAAAAACAAAAAAAAAAAACCAAAAAAAAAAACCAAAGAAACAAAAAAAAAAAAAAACAAAGAAACAAAAAGACTAAGATGGATGCTTTTCTGGCCCAAGGAACAACAGAATTACTAGGGTACCTGGTAAACCCGTAGGTCCTGAGGTTCCAGGGAGGGGTAGGGCCTGTGGGACTTTGTATAGATTCAGCCATCTTACTATGCCTGTCTAGGTCCCCTGTCAAGTAAAACAAATGACATGATCCATTTGGGTGGTGATGGGAATTTCTATATCTTGATTGGTATATATATAGGCTTGTCTAACCATTCATTCTGTATCTGAGACATGAGAGATAAACTATTCATCAAAGCCTTTACCATGTGGAAGGGAATACAATTGTATACAGCTAGTAATCACTATGTAAGCACTCAGAGTTCTCAAAGACAGAGGGTTTGGGGACAAGGGACGTATGACCTGTACCCTTAATAGTGTTGTTCCTTCTTTAGACAGACCAGTACACGGTGCCCAGCGCTCGCTGTCCTTCCGGAGCTGTGAGGCAGTTCTGCCCTTGGCTTTAACGCTCTGCCAACGCAGCACTTTTGAGTAAGAAGGCCAAGTTGGCCAAGCAATGGTGGCGCACACCTTTGATCCCGGCACTCGGGAGGCAGAGGCAGGCAGATCTCTGTGTTCGAGGCCAGCGTGGACACTGAGCCAGACCATGCCTCCCGACTCCCTGTGTTTGATGGTCCCCTCGGTGTGGACTTGATGGGTTCCTTACCCCGAATTCTAGTGCCCTGCCCGCATCCACTTTCCCGATGACCTGCTCACCTTTGTCTCGGCGGAGGAGGCCAACCATGAGCAGCTCTGTGTCAGAGGTTGGAGAGCATTAGACTTCCTCATCAGATGGCCGAGAATGACAAGTACATTGCCTGCCATCTGCTCCATTGTGAAAACTTAGCGCCTTTAGGAGTGAATGCTGCTATTGTGGCCCCTCAAGTCCAAGTGCAGAATCCAGTGTGTAATCTGGTGTCCCACGGGAGGATTAGCATGTGACCCGTGAGGTTTCTAAGAGAAATAAATCCCAGGAGACACAAAGGCACTAGGAATGGGAAGAATAGGGCAGGTAACCCTTGACCCGTCGGAGAAGCGAGGCCTTTGGGCCGGAAGCCAAGGGAGTGGCTCCCCCGTCCACACACCAGGGCCTTAGCTGTATGGTTGGGCTCTCCGCAAGAGGGAAAGATCTTTGTAGATCTGTGTAACCAGCAACTCGACCCTCGCTCCAGCTGCAGCCTCCTAGGTGTGCATCACCCACCTGGCTGGGAACAATTTGGGAAATACAGAATGTCCCTCATCAGACCAGGGGATGTGGGGGTCAAAAGGCTTCATGTGTTCTGTCCCTGTGAATACCGTCATTTCCTCTTGCAGTAATAAACTCATTTAATCCCTACCTCGTTACCCAGCCCATTCCTAAGGTGCTGGCATAGAATAAATTGAGGTTTTATGGCCTTTGCTCTAGAGCAGTGTGGTTCTCAACCGTCCTGCGTCTGAGACCCTTCAATCAATGCAGTTCCTCATGTTGTGGTCACCCCCGCCCCAACCATAAGATTATTTGGTTGGTACTTCGTCACTGCAATTTTGCTACCGTTTGCTATGTAAACACGGGATGTGTGTAGGATATCTGGTACAGGACCCCTGATGGGGTCGGGACCCACAGTTTGAGAACCACTGCTATAGCAGCAGCCTGTACAGGGAGTAAGCATGGCCGCAGTGGCATTAGAAGGCATGCTGTGCCTCCCTGCGCTGCGACACTGCTGTGGATGTGGCCACAACTAGATAGGAGGCCAGGACCCCTGGGCTTACAGAGAATGGTTATTTGTTGCTATGAGGGGTTGTTCTGTAGTTCAGACTGCAGAGAGGCGGGGGAGTGCGTTTTGGAACTCGCCGTGGCTGCTCCCACATTAGGAAACGATTTAGCTGCTCCGAGGAAGGCTCGCTGCTTTCAGGAGCCAGTGAGCCTGGCCCTCAGTGGGGACTGACTGGAAGCAGCCATTGCCTTTTGGTCTTTGTTTTCAGGAGGGAAAACAACCTTAATTGTGAAATAATTTATGTTTAGGAATTCTTTTATTTACTTTTAAACGGATTTTATTACTTTTAACTATGTATCTGTGTCTGTGGGGGCTGTATGTGAATGTGAGTACAGGTGCCTGAGGAGGCCAAGAGGCTTAAGATCGCCCTGGAGCTGGAGTTACAGGCTGTTATGAGTCATGTCGGTGCTGGGAGTTGCCTGGGTCTTTTGCAAGAGCAGTAAGCTCTCTAGCCCTGAGTCCTCTCTCTAGTCCCACATCCATACTGTGACACACACACACACATACACACACATACACACATACACAAACACACACATACTCACATACATACACACACATACACACACTCACATACACACACATACACACACTCACATACACACACACATACACACACACACATACACACATACACACTCACACACACACATGCACACACTCACATACACTACACACATATACACACACTCACATACACACACTCACATACACACACTCACATACACTACACACATATACACACACATACATACACACAGACACACACACACATACACACCATACACACACATATATACACACATACATACACATACACACTCACA